>VJOZ01159896.1:0-11284 GCA_009801055.1 Stichopus horrens | reverse complement strand
AGGAACAAAAGTTTATTTTGTGAAAGTGAAGTTTTTCTTTCTTAGTATAAAGTATAAAGTTAATGCAAGACAAGTAAAATTAGGACTAAAACATCAGCACGGTTGTTTTTATCACAATTTTGTTTATTTTAGGAACTGTCTGAGCTATTTTCAAAATTATAGTGTATTTCTGGTATAGTGCATGCTGTAATTTTATGAAAACTTCCCCGAGTTTCTTTATTTTTTTTTTTGATGTGTGTCCACATTCACTCTGAGAAGTTGAAAGACAAGAGGAAAATCTCTATGAGAAGTATAAAGTGTTAACATAGGAATTCCCATTTGTGAGAAATTTAACCTTTTTTTGGTCACAGTGGTACCTGTAAAAGAGAGTTCCCAAGTGGAAGTAGATTCTACAATGCTTTATTTTTATCCCTTTCTTCTTTCTTTAGGTGAAAATTGGAGAGTGCTCCAGCAATCACCTCACCACCCACAGAAGTTTATCCAAATGACACTCAGGTGGGACCTTGACACCGGACGGGACGGCTGCTGAGAATACTATGAGTTTTCTTAATGGGTGCAGTCCAGCGCCCAGTAGTGATGAATTCAAAGCCTTTTCCCCTAAATCGACCAGAGAGACCCTGCGAAATGGCCAGATGGTTGCAAAGGGGATAGCAGCAGCTGGGATCCCTATGACAGCCACTAAGAAAAGCTACAATGGCCCCAAGCGAATGGTGGCCAGGTGTGTCTCCGTTCCCAAAGAGAGAAAGCCGCTCAGCTTTGACGATGCCGTGGCCGATGCAACAAAAGCGAAGTGTCTGGCAGACCAAACCTGCCGTCAGGTCTCGTCTCAGTGCCTGAACAGACCCTGCCTCTTTCTTCGGAGCATATCGGAGGATAAGCAGAGGCTGACGAGGAGTCGATTGAATTCGAGCATCCAGAGTCTGATCGAAAATAAGACGCATGAAGACAGCAACAGTAGCAGCAGTGACTACGACAATGTGCCAACCAAAAGGCAGTTCTCCAGGCAGCTCAGTGCCCCTGCCCTTCGCAGTAACCCATTGCCAATCTTTCAGTCTAAAAGGAATGATTACGTTAATGCCATGGAGGCTAATGGCAAACATACTAGTGTGGAGAAAAATGAGACTGTTTCACCTGGTATTTACAGGAAGACCAAAATATTTGACAATCGATTCAGCTTAATCAAGCAGTCGGCAAACGATAAACCATATCAGTCCAGCTTTCAAGAGTTTAGCAATTCCCCTGAGCATGAGGAATATAAACCAAAGGGGAAGGCTAAGATGACCCAACCTGGTAAACATGGAGACATAGAAGTCTATCCGGAGACAGAGTACAAAATCACAGTTATCGCAAAAGCTCCATTGGAATGCAAGACCGGAGTCAGTGCAACTAGACCGGTGGATACCCTCGCTTCTGGTACGTCTTTCTGCCTGAGTGGCCAAGCAAAACTGGAGAACCTAAGTAACGAGCTACCAGCAAATGACAATACTATCAAAGGTAAGCTCGAGAAATCAGAATTCCAACAAATAGATAAAGATAGCTCACTTGATTCTAAGCCTGTCGAGTGTGTTTCAAGCCAAGATCTCAGTACTAATAACGGTAGCATTGCTGGTAACAGCAGCAATATCAGTATTAAGAGTAAGGACACAACAAGCCAGCAAAAGGAGACTGTTGTTCACAGTGCAATGCCACCCGGGAATCCCAATCCGGCCAGCGATACCAAGACCGCGGTAGAAGTAAGACAGTCGCAAGTGAGTCAGTATGAGAATGTCGGGGACCACGACGACGACGATGACAACCCCTGGCCGAATCAAAGCGATGATAGGCCAGGCATTCTGCACAGGGGTGACTCTGTAAACAACAATTATGAAGATGGGTCAGTATTAAGCGAGGTAGATGAAACGGATCTGAGAGACACTGAAAGAGTCGATGCTTCGAATCAAAGAGCAGAAGATCACAACGGAAATCATACGGAAACCATCCAAAGGATGATGTCTGACGGGAACAATGCAAGAGAGACTGTTCTCGAAAAGAGAAGGTTGAGTAGGACAGATACGTTGATGTTAGGCTCACGATCAGAGACTAACCTGCTCAGTAATTCCCTCGAAAGATCACTCAGACCAGACTTCACGAGGAAACATCTCGTGGACAGCCAGGATTCGGACATCATGAACTGTTCCAATCAAGGGGAACTCTCTCCCGCAACCCCCAGGAAGAGAAGTCAAACAGTTGGAGCATTATCTCTATCTCCACTCAGATTACCCAAGTGGAGATCAAAGAAATCATCGAAAGAGAAAGGTCTAAATTTCATGAAAGACAAATCTAGCAGTACTGATAAACTACTTTTGAGCCCCAAACATTCGTCGCCTCTTAATCTTAGTGCCCAGGATCTCCTTCAACTCAAACGGGAGCAACAGAACTTTGAGCAATCAGAGAGTGACCTCGAAGATGAAGTTTTCTTCCATCGGAAAGATCTCAAAACATTCCTCGGTGTAAATAGACAGGTTTCAGCCTCATCAAGTGTGGCAATCAACAGGCACCAGGGAGCGATATATCTCAATGATACGCAAAAGTCAGCGTCATTAGAAGATTGCGGATTTAGCCCCAAGAAAAACGTCTCTCCAAAAAAACATGTCAATTTCAGCAATCAGTTGACATTCTTTGAGGAGGAGGAGGAGAGAAGCAACAAAACCAAGTTATCTTCTGTTAAGGATAATCAGAGCTCGCCTAACTGGTTCAGACGATTCTTCCCCAAGTATGGCTCAATGGAGGAAGAGCTTCAGTGGCTTAATGAACATGGAAATGACGATGGAGGAAAGTCTCCGGTAATAGAAAACAGCAGCGGGGAAGTGTCTCCACTGTCGTGGAAACCGAGACGACGGATAGGAAGCGGCTCACCTCAGAGGAGTTGGGACGTTGCATCTCACATGCGACAGCTGAAAGACGTCGCGTACTTGGAGGTAGACGAGTACCAAGACAAAATGGAGCAACCTAGTTCGCCAAAGGAGAACTCGTCAAAGGAGACCGAGGTCCCTTCACCTCTCTCCTCCATCTCCTCTTCCTCTCTGAAAAACCGACGATCAAGGACTAGGATAAGGACCCAGTTGCCCAAATTGCAACCGAAGCAGCAGCCATTTTTCAATCTCCGTCGCATGTTTTCCGCGACATCTAGTCAGAAGGAACCGTTGTTGGTGGTCGAGCCACAACAACGGAGGAGAAGCAAAAGTGACAGTGGACAGATGTTCAGAAACAGAGGACATTACGCTGTTGTCGGGCAGTGTGTAGACTGCGGCTACAAAGTGCGTGCCATGGACCTTCTCTCAGTCAGTGGAAATGTTTTCCATGCCTCCTGTTTCCGTGGAAACAGGTAAGTCCCACGTTTTTTTACTGTGTAGATTCCGCATGTTCTTTATGCAGCCGTTGCATCCGGTCTTGCACTGCCATTTTGGTTGATAAAAAATCTGTTTTATTTTTTGTCAGTTATCTTGCAATCTGTTTTTATGATTGAGTTCAAAACTGTATCAGTGTGTCTGTCTGATCATTGTACCCCCCAAACGGTTGCATCTGATGACTGAACGTGTTTTAAAATTTGTGTATAAGAGTTATGTCTCATACATAGTATTATTTCCATAACCACCCGGCTGTCAACATGTAAATATGGATGATACGTTTCGATCATGCACGAAGCCCTGGAGAGGTGAACTAGCTAAATACTCAAAATAATTCACTTTTAGAATCCATTTTATTGTAAGGAATAGGCCATGATTGATCACTTTGTAAGTGGACATAAACAATGGAAGAAAAAGAGATAAAATTAAAAACTGTAGTTTTTAAGAATTTCCATTTGGTGTATGCATTTCCACTGCTTTTTTTTTACTGCCCACCCAGCATGGCTGTGTCAGCTAACATAGATTTCCTTCTTATCATCATGTTTAGACAGGTAGGTTTATCGTTTTCTAAGAATCAGAGCCAACTAAGCAATGTAGGGGGTTCCCTTTCATAATGCATACAAACTGCAGTGACAATCCCATATCGATACCTGATATTCTCACACGATGTAAAGTCTATGGCGTTTGGTGTTTCATTTCCTAGTTTCTACAGCATTTTTTTGTAAGTTTTATTTCCTGTCTTTTCTTTTCATCACTTCTGATTTCTTGTTTGGGACAATTGTGACGTTGCTCATGAATAAATATTCTATGACCATGGGAAGGAAAGCTTGGCGTCTATTGTGGCTTTGGGGGCCTGTCGTCCAAGAGGGTTTTAGTTGCAAAATAAAAGCTGAAGACTCATAATGTCTAAAGGATTTTTTTTTTTTTGTGGCACATGCAGTAGGACAAGACCTGAATGTGATCTTCTTGTTGAGTGAGTTCATTTGGACAGCTATTCGTGAGTGTTGAAGAAACCACATTTTCTTTCTAGTACCGGAGTGAAACAACATGTGGAACAGTATAGAGTGTGCTGAATAGCTCTCATACGGTACCTTACAGCACGTGAAACAGTGTAAGAGTGTGGTGAATTAACTCTCATACGGTACCTTACAATATGTGAAACAGTACAGAGTTGGGTGAATTAACTCTCATACCTTACAATATGAGACAGTAGAGTGTGCTGATATTATCTCTCATACCAGGTGGTCATTTCAGAATATGTTGCCTGCCTGACCTTGTCCATCTGAAAAGAAAAAAATCACCCTATAATTATACTCGCAAGTGCCCATGCATCTGTATGTTCGCACAGTTATGTTATTATACATATCTTACTTGCTTCACAACCCGTTGTCCAATTAACTAATTGTAGCGTTTGGCCGTAGAAAGATCAGCAATTGGCTGTGCCCTGAACTCTTGCAGAAATTAAACATGGAATCGATAAGCTGTTGTTTATACTCGTTGCCTTTTAGTTCCAATCAGATCGTTATGGAAGACCGCCAGTAGGTTTCTCCAATGGAAAGTAAGTCACGATGAGTTTTTGCGAAGGAATGCATGTCAGAGAAAATAAACTGTGTTGATGATCCTTACATGTGAAATGATCTATCAACAGCTAACATTATAGGGGACTTCTTGAAGGGTGGAGGGGAGTTGGAAGGGGTTGCAATTAGAGTTGAAAAAACTGGGGGTTACATTATTTCTGTTGTCTGGGGCAAGGTATACTTCACAGGAGGAGGGTGGTGGAAGGCATTAAAATCATTCTTTAAAATAAAAGACAAGCTTATGCTTTCGGTAAATAAATTCACAGTTTCTTTTCCCCGAGGGGGGGATCAAGTTAGGTACACAGGGGAACGTCCAGAGTCATAGTGTGAAATTCTCTTCAATGTTTTGTGCCCATCTTGAATTATCTAAAATGATGCAATTAAAAGTATTATTTGAGATTTAATTCTTGTAAGAAATTGTTTTCAGAGACAAGTGGACACCTTAAACTGAACAGTACTGCTCCCAGTCATTTCAATTTTGGGGGCAAATGCTGGGAGGGTACCGGCTATGACAAATATGATCTTGGTATGGGACATCGTGTCTGTGGCATGATGTCACTGGTAGGATCATACCTTTACCATTTGGGGGTAGTATAATACCATGGGATTTTACTGATGCTTTTACAGTTAGTGCAGTAGATGTATGGATATTGGAATGAGGTTTAAAGAATATTTGGTGCAATGTTAGACATTATGCTTTGTAAAGTTGTAAGTTATCCTGTGGTATATGGCATAAAAGATAGTGATTTTTGTTCTTTTGTTTGTTTGTTTTGGTTTTGTTCTTATAGGAAACAATTATATCACAGGGGCAGAAGGTAAGAGTGCTATGTGAGGGGGAACATTGTACCCTCTGTCCACCCCACTGTCCTTGCCTATTCAACTTTGCTGTGCATTACTGTTCACTTTTGTTATACCTTTCCCATTTCTTCCCCTTCCCTGACTCCACCCCCCTGCAGTGCAACTATTGCTTCCTTTGTAATCAAGTCAGAGAAAAATGTTATTCATTACTTGCATGGGGAATGAGATGGAAAGAGGTTAGAGAGAGAAGTTTAAAGTCAGGAACTAGACTGAAAAAGTGGTCAAGGTGCTAAACGTTAAACTGCTGCAAACATGCAGGAATTGAACTGTTATGATTCCTTACCGCTTGTAAGTTATGAAAGCAAAACAAATGACAAAGAAGCCTCAATATGAGAATTAAAATTTATTCTGAAACTTAAAGGAATCTTTTACTTGCAGGCAAATTAAAAGAGGCATAGGACCAAAAAAATAAGAAGAGGCAAACACACAAACAAAAACAAGCAAAAAAAAAAACAAAAAACAAGCAGCTCGACTTATTATAACTTCAACAGTTACCTGTAATTCCAAACTTCCTCTTTACAAGAGTTCTAGATACAAATTGGTGCAAGATTTTCCTTTTTTTCCCCTGTATTTGGTATTCCTAAAGCAGGACCTCATACTGAAAAATTTTTGAAAATGTTTTTGTTTACATGCCCCCCTGAACCTCCAACCCCCTCCCTGGTTCCCACTGCCTGCTAAAAATACAGAAATTGCTGCCTGACAGCCCGATTCTAAACCAAAGAGGACCACAGTACATTGGCCTGGAAGGATGTAGTATGGAATGGTTGAAGTTTGTCAGTGGATGAGATTATCATGAAAGTTTCAGTCATAGGACCTGGATGATGTAATGAGATGGTAATTAAGTGGAATGTTTGCATAATGGGATGAGTTATAGTAACACTAAAATTAGGCCAATTGGTAACGAAACACGGAGAGAGCATTTTCTCAAAATAACACGATTGTGCAATCCTTCCATCGATCCTTTACCATCTAAGAACAAGAACTAGGCCAGTGTCTAATCTCTTAACCAACAGCAGCTACAAGGTTCATTCTGAGCTTTTTTTTTCTCTCTTTTTTACCAAACCGGCATGCCATCCTCATGTCCCCTATCAGAGATCTTATTTTCTCCCCCCTGTCTCCTGTATCTTGTCGTTTTTAGCCCGAGGGCAACTTCGTTTTTTGTAAACAAAACATGCCAAATATAAACTGAATCAATGGTACAATATTAGCGAAGACTTAAAAACTTCCTTTACAGTCTCCTTCATTCCCTCCAAGGCCTGAATGCTGCTCCCACCTGCTTTTTCTTCCTTTTTTTTATGTAATTACCTTTGCCCCCTTTTTGGCTTTTGGCTGATGGAAAGATTCATATATAATTCCTTGAAGGATCTTAGAAAGATCTCTAAATTAGGGCAGAAAAAAATTTGGGGGGTGGCAGACACAAGTTTTCCTTTGGTTGATGATAAATAAGAAATCCCCTCAAAAAGGTTGCTGTCCATGGAATTATTTGGTGGGAAAAAGGAAGACACAGAAATACATTAAAGCAAAAGCAATACTGATTAAATTATAAATTAAAACATTGAAGCAATTGGATGTGTAGGAAAAAATTTTGCATGATACACAAAATTAGAAAGTCGCGCGTGGGTGCCCCAAATCCGTTTCTTTCATTAACCGTTGTTTCTTCCATCTCTCGAGGATTCAATAACGACGGAAGGGGACATCTGTTTTCCGGCCTGCTGTCTCGAGTCTACATGCTCCGATTCAGTTTCAGTGGACAGTGAACCCTCGAGTTGGATGTACTGTACATGCATTTCGTAGCACACGAGCGTGTAATACGCTGCACAGCAACCTGAAAAACACTGTGTTGGCAAAGTCTCTTTGTTTTCAAAAAAGGGTGGTTGGCGACTGCTGATAATCCATGTGGTATTATGTTCCACGTTTTCTGGCTATTATTTGAGGTAATTAAGTTTAGAACGGTTATATTGAGGTTGCGTGTCATACCTGTGCTCTAGATACAAGATCCCAGGATCTTATTGATCTAAGGAATGTGGGCTGAGCTTAAGCAATTCAGTGTTTTCTTCTCCCCCTAGTGATACAGATTTGTCTTTCAATAAAGAGAATAATTACTGAGAAAGTTTCCACAGCATTTTAGTAAACACGTAGATTAGTTTTCCAAGCACTTGTCATGTTTTTCTCTTTGGCTTTTCGTAACTATCGTGTGTGTTTTTACTTTAATCATGTTTTTGATGTTTTATTTGCCATTAAATTTATATAGAATTGTGAAAACTTTTGTTTTGCAATTTTGGGATGGTTAATTTTCTTTCGCCATTGGTATTGGAAAGCAGATACCTTAATAGGGGGGAAGGGGTAGGAGAAAGAGGAATCGGGACATGTGATTGGATGAAAGATTAATCCTGTAATAAAATTCTTTTGATTAGATATTACTTTCTCATTTTCAATATGTCTTCCTTCAAATTAAAACTGTCATTTTTTATAATAATTTTTTTTTTTCCAGTGAGCTATTACTAAGTGAGCAACTATTGGGGAACTGTTCTATGATTTTTTTCCCCTAAACTATAATCTTCATCATTTTGACTGACTTTGTTTTTGCTTAATTTGTGTATTTTTTCCTGATTTCTTTTTTATCCATTTCAATACATCTTACCATCGAGTCTAGACTTGGTATCAGATTTTATTTTTCAAGTTAATTATTGGACATGCTGTGCCAAACAGCAGAAAATAACATCCATACTTAAATTATTAGTTTTGATGATTTGAGAACAAACTGTTCCTGAATGCGGGTTGGGTTTCCGCAAGCAATTTCTAAATTATCCGGAATATATCTCAGCTTACATCCAACTCTATATACTCTATGTCTCTTTTTGTTTTTGGAGCTTTTTCATACGTGGAAAGAACAATCTTGCACATATTATATTTTTCATTTGTTATTGTTTCTGATGTAACATCAAATAACAAAGCTTCCAGAACTAGCTGTTTTACATTAAGTGGATGGATAAAAAAAAAATTAGGGATTGTGCTAATGGTGGAAAGGAAGGAAGAGAGAGTTTTAGCAAGATGTAGCCTATTATGAATTCCAGCTAAACTGATGGTAGTTGGGAGGCTGGGAATATGTTTGTCTTGAGTACATTAATAAATGGAAGTGTAGATTCTGAATCAAGAAGACAACTAGGCACTAAATACAGCATCGTGGATTATGTCAACTGATATCTCTAGACTTCGGCAGTTTCATCAACGTATGAGGTCAGCGTGATGTCGTTGGCGACTATTTCCATTGTCATGTTTTAACGTTGTTTTCTGCTCTTTCACTACCGGGGAGTTGCTTTTGACATGCATCAACTCCCTAGTCATACTCAGTAACAATTCGGTCAGTCTGCACTTACCGCCTTACACCCCTTTCCCTCACCTGCTCACCCACATACCAAAACCTTAGCGAACTGTTCGAAGTTATCTCTCTTAAATCAAACACGCAACTGACCAAAAATTACCCTCATTTTGAGTCTTCATACCGCCATAACTTTGCCACTTGTGGAGCGATTTCTTTGTCCCCTAGTCACTTACAAGAGCGAAGTGTTTTCTTCATGTTCATTAACTTTTTAACTTCATTTGAATAAATTTAGGGCCGTAGTGATGACCCTAGAAACACTGAATCATACACTCCTACCATCCATTTTGGAGAATTTTCTGCTGGCTTTCTTCTTTCCCATGCCTTTCAGGCATGTAGGAGTTCATCACCATATTTGTCCCATAAGAATGTAAAAGCTTGGGAATTTCCCTTTCCAATGATGTAAAAATCTTTTCAATTGATCAAAAAAAAAGCTCTGTAATTTTAAAAGAACCAATAGCTGAGACTGAACTAAAATGTGACTTGGTATTGCCGATTGACACGGTCTCATAAACGCACTCCATACGTAGAGCACGTAGCAGAAGCAAAATGTATTCACAGATCTCAAAATCTAAAAAAAAAACACTGAGTGCATGATGGGTCACTCCAGCATGAACTAGAAGAATTGAACTTCGATTAATTAACTATGCTCAGAGAGGCTAGTAACTAATGTAATGGTTTTTATATGATTTCCCTGCTCTGTTGTCAAACTTTGTGAAATTTATAGGTTTCATTGATTTCCAATCATAGCATTTTGTAGCCAAGGAAATTCACCTGGTGATGTAATCAACCTTGCCAAGGTCGTAAAAATGACCCTGGGGTCGATAAATTAGCTCCCATTGTTTTGTTGCTGCTCTGGCATCTGTTGTGTTGCACATACCTGTATACCTGTGGGGAGCTAGAATTATTAATGTTATGGCTTTCTGCTGTATGGTTTAACATTTTCAATGTGCGCCGGTTGGGTCGGACTTCCGCCGCCGAGCAGTTATGGCATGAATATGTCCCCTTGTTGCCTGATACAGCCGTTTTCCTTTTACAAGCAATGACACTACTGCTGATGCATTAAGTTGATCTCATGAGAGACCAAAAGTTATTGTTCTATTCCAGTAATATATGAGATAGGAAGAATGAGAAAAACCAGAAATGTAGATGAAACAAGTAAAAAAATGAGTGGATTCATGCAGTCTTTGCACTTTGTGTGAGGTTTTGATACAATTCATAGCATTTTTCCCTTTTTGTTTTAACCACGCACTCATCTTCCAACTAATTAACAAGCTCTCCATGAAAAGAATTTTATGTCCACTTTCAATCAGACATGCATGTTCCATCCCACAACTTGACCTTGGTACATCTATTGATCTTGACTCCCCTCCTTTGCCTCTAACATATAATGTTTGCATGTGAGTTTCCTTTTTCCCCCCTCTCCATCTTAATTTTCTTGTGCCCCTCCCCATGCTCAGTAACAACAAATCTAGTTTCAAGCCTATCGGTTATCTTTATGTGATAACCAGAGTCTTCTAGCTCTGAATTATTCCTCTTTCACAAATATTATATCTTGCAATTGTTTCTCTTACCAGATATGATTGTGTCCAAATGTCTTTCTTACCATAAATCTTCCTATTTAAGGACAATTTAAACCAAGGATCTCCAGCGTGTTGCCTACGGGATAAACACTGCCCATAGAAAGGCATCATGTGGCACTCAAACTTCATGTCAAACAGGAATGAAAGTTTAAAATGAAAACTGAGTAGTAAGTGTAAATGAACAGAGGTGGGAAAACTGTCGATGAAGATGTTATCCATAGAGAAGCTGGAAGCTTGTGATAACTAACATTTTAATAGTTTACACTCACCAACAATATATTCACCTCTGCCTGTCAAATGTACGTATTAATTGTTGTGTTGGCCATATGTCTAGTATTACAGTTTTAAAGGTTTAACATTTTCCCTAACAGATATCCCTATCCCCACTTTGATCAGTTTCACCTTGAACTGAAAGGCTCATTGTCATTGGTTGTCAATTTTTGCTACTAATTCCTTTGCAAAAAATCAATGTTGTACTTTGAACGAGTTTGAAAATGATAC
>VJOZ01159294.1:283-11118 GCA_009801055.1 Stichopus horrens | reverse complement strand
TGTGTTCAGTTGCAGAATCAGTCTACAAAGGTCTCCAAATAGTGTTAACATTAAACAGATAAATATGGCTTAAGTATGCAGTGTGAAAAAGTTAACATAGTGGTTGTGACTTGAAAAGAGTATGTTGTTTTTACCCAAGTACCCCCAGTTTCCTCTTCCCATTTTTTTACCTGAGATCTCTCCACCCTTCCATTCTTACAACATGTCATAAACCACCCACACACACATAATCTACATCACACACTCACACCCACACACACCATCATGATTACACAAGATACGATTTACATTGAAACCAAAAATTGTACATGTTTCCACAACATGGCTAAGTAATGCCACTTCTGTTTCTTCAGGAAAACAATTACAGAATCATAAGCCACTAAATGCTTTTCCCATCATAAGAATGTGCCTGACTTTTCACAATTACAATGAGTAACAATTCGAATGACTGTTCCCTTGTTTTACTACGGATGCAAAATTACACCAATGACTAGAGTACCTGTACCTATAGNNAGCATCGCTACGACAAACCATCAACACTGTACAAGAGAATCTGAAGGAGAAGCATTTTACAGAATTTCATAAAATGAGCCAATGGGTCCACAAGGGACCTTGCAAACAAAATTCCTGAGCGTCCTGAGGGCACCACTAATAGAGTATCATTATGACAAACAATTAACATTGTACAAAAGCATCTGTACGAGGAGCAGCATTTTGCAGAATTGCATTAAAAGGGCCAAAGGGCCCACACATGTTGGGCCTATACCTCCTGAACATCCTGAATGGTCCCCCACCCAAGGCACATTGTGTGTAAGTTTCAAACGTATCTACGAAAGCAAGGAGGAGAAACGTCCTACTGTAAATAATTCTAGAGAGATAGATTGAAGGATAGAGTGACAATGCATGATCGCATAGGCTCACACCAGCATGCTGGTATGTGCTAAAAACCACCATGATGGATAACAAGGCAGACCGCAAGCCACTGAGTGTAAGCACACTAAGTAGTTCATTTGATGGATTTGCAAATTTATGAAATAGTGGCTCCATTGTTGTACCATTCTGAAACCATGACTGAAATTAAACCTGCCCTCATGTACAGTACTCTGCATGAAGCCTGCAGTAAGCATTCTACTAGGGAAATTTTCCACAATGTAACGATGCTGTAAATAAACAGGGACCTGCTAGAGTAGGAGCTCCATGAAATAGCACAGTTGCTGGCAGCAGCACAGACAAATAGGATGACCTGCTAATTAAAAAAGCAATATCTGTATCAAGTGGCTTGTCTGTACCTTTTCATCTTTGAGGATAATGCATTGTGCAAAGGCAATCACTGATTTGTTGTAAAGCAGCTTACAAGATAACTCATCCATTGGCAATCACAAGTGGCATTATAAGCTCTGGGTGAAGTTCTCTTTATACTATAGATTACATCACAAAGTATGGGTGTGAAACTTATGAGATTATCTCCACTATCTTAGTTTGTGCAACTGGAGTGTTCATTGACCTGGTACAACAGTTGGAAGGTCATATGGCCTTCAAGATTTGTGATGGAAGGGATGGAAATTTTGAAACTCCACTGTCTGTTTCTGTGCCTATTCTCTGCACGCAATGGGATACATGGTACATCCATGATGAGACCTACTGTACATATATACAAGAAAAGCACACTTACCAAAGGACTGATTTATAAATAAAATGCTAAACTTTTAGACCTTTCATTGGCTTAAGATTTGACAGCTATAATTGTGTAGGGCAGTAATGTTGCAGGGTTCATTCATGCTGAAATCATACAGGTGTTATAGAATGGGAAAAGGGGTGGGGTAATACTGGTTAAGTCACGAACAATGTTAAACAGTACTGCAGCAAATAGGCCTGCAGCAAGTAAGCCAGATATACACTAGAGCACTTTTCATCAACAACAGTGGACATTAAGGAACAAGTAAATGATTTATGTCAGTCATCAGGCCTTGCATTGTATGTCAACAGTTCTGTGTGAATGTTTTGGAGTGTTCTCATTTGTTATGTTGCCAGAATTTTACCAAATTAATTTATAATCACGAATAGGCTGTATATTTACCTAAAGCAATAAGCTAAATGCTATTTTAGGTGTGAAGATTGCTATGCATCAATCATGTTAAGTTTTGCCATATAAGTTACAACACTTCTGTCGCTAATGTACCTAGAGCAGTAACTAGGTATAACATTAGGAATAACACTTGGAGATAAAGTATGTTGGCCTATGTAATTTTGTCATACATGCTGTGAATTCCTTAGGATTTGTCTGCTTTTATGATTAGACATTTAGAGCAACTGCAGAAATGCCAGCTACTTGCACAATCCAAAGTCACTCTGCAGACAGATTGTTTTTACAGGCCTCTAAAGCTGAATGTAGGATAAGGGGAATATAGAATCTGGCGGAACTTGGAAGCATGTTAATATTTTGTTCTGATAACTTAGAAAATATTGAGCATGCATAGAAATAATCTGACGACGTTTAATAACATGAATTATTTTACTTCAACTTATGCTACAGTAATGATCAAAGGTGGATGGATGATTTTAGATACATGTTTGATTGGATCAACGTTTAACTTGTCTTCCACGTTAACACTTCAGAAATGCATACATGTGTGTGTACAGATGGTAACAGTACTACTTCTGACACCTGTACTACTGTAAGACCTGTAAAGTCCCAGTATTGGTTCTAACTGGTATCACCGCCCACCCCTGTTCACCATTTGCAAGGAGACCTCTGCTTACCTGGACAGAGAGCGACAGTTGGAATTACAGTATTCACAATAAATACAGTACAGTGCTTGATGGAACTGAACAACATGGACATAAGACTGTAGATTGCTCCATCAGTTTTGGCCTAAGACAATATATGTGAGACCGTTATATGCAAGCAGAATTATATTGTATGCATACACGCAGAATCAGTATCTCCGTACAGATGGTGGGTGCTGTGCATGCATGTATCAATATGATCTTAACTAACAAGCACAATACTGACAACAGCCATCAAAATGCAGAGCCCTGATTATATATGTATGAAGTGCTAGCTTGGAGACTGGGGACACCCTATGGAGGCTTGTTTTGGCTATGTCCCTTACAGAACAGCTGGAGATGACTTTGCAACACATACTTCACTTCTTACATTTAGATGTATGTCTGTGGTTTACATGGCTAGTCATAGAACTATCATATACTGAGAAGTCGCCACATGAATATGATCCTGGTACAGCTCACTACATGAGGTATTTATAGAAACCACTGCCAGCTGTGATTTTCATCTTTCAAGGAGGATTCATATAGAAGTGACAACTTAAATAATTTCTAAAGCTTCCTGTTCAAGCAAGATATCTATGAGCTGGATCATCCATTGTTACAAGTGTCTCCGCACAAGTCACTGGTGTGACTATACAGAACATACAATGCCTTGCTTCACTAGTGCATTAAGTTAATTGACCGAGCTCACAGTGCAATCAAATAATTCTGACACCATGCCCTCTAAGCCTACAAGGCTCACCCTCATTTGGCTTTCACTCTTGCTGAAGCAACTTTTATGCCATTTCACGTGCAGAATTTCCTCTACTGTAGTTTCTTGCACTACAGATGGTTACAGTCAATACTAACAGTAGTTGTCCTGTATGGCTGGCTGTAACGATCCACTATAAATTGCAATGACTGCATGTTTTCAGGCTTATATACAGTACTGCCTAACTGCCCAGTGATGTAATTTAATGCAAAGCAATGGCAACATCTGTAAAAGGGCAGAAACAATTTTGCGTACATAGCAACAATTTACAGTAGCTATGGTATTTCCGTGCATACATTAAATAATTCATTTAACATTCAACAATCCATTCAAACTTACTATGTGAACTTCATCTCTCTGAAATTTTCACATGTACAAATGTAACTTCTGATACTTTACTGCTCTAGTCCCTACTGTACAATAAGGTTAGATTCAATTTTCAACCCAAAGCAAGTGACCCACCTAGCATTATAGGCCTATGTTATACAGTACATACGTCATGATCATGGAATCTTGACCATACTGACACTGACCAAACAATACATGTGGGGCAGCTAACACTCACACACCAAGCATTTCAACCACTTCTCAAAATCTAATGCTAATTATACAACTTCTCAAGCAAAAAAACATCAAATTAACAAATGATATAAACAGCTAAGTTTTTAATACATTGTGCATAGTGCTGAGCCAATTATCAGTTGGCAGTATTGGTCAATAATGGCATTATTGGTAAGATATTGGTGTCAGCAGAAACTTGTCGTCTCCGATAGTGACAACCGATAACAAGAACTTCATCACTTCCTTATGCATGGCAGTTGGTTGTACATTCAAGCATCAAAAAACTCGCTGGTGGACAATGGCTTTGCACAAATAAATGTTACCAATACCTTCCCATTCCAGGTTAGAGTTAGCTCAGAATTCCAGCACTACACAGTCTTGGCCAATGCAAGGTTGCGGAGCGATGCTGTGCTGAACAAGCATGTTTGAATCCTTGCTAGCCTCAGACTGGTCTACAAACGAGAGATTCCAAAGCACTGAAAATGCATGGCACTATGGAATGCTTGCTATATACACAGTACAGTGCTATTCAAGGATGGAAACCACTTCAGCATGACAAAAGTTCATTGATATTGCTTCAGAATTTAAAATGCTCCACACAATGTTAGACATCAAACTATGTTACAAACCAAACTATATTACATGGATTTTTCAAAGAAAATAGGAAAGATTAAATGATGCCGGCATGACACCTTGAAGTTAGCAACATATATCACATACAAACGTGGTGAGATGAATAGCGAATAGCCTCATGACTGCATCTTTCATTGTCAGTGAAAATGAACACCAAACTATTTTAAAGCAACATACAAAGTTCATGTTACTATATAGAAAGTTCAAATGACTTTGTATTGCTTAGAAATCCTAGTGGTTTTTTTTTCTTTTTTGAAGGTTTGAATTTGAACAAAAATGACTTGGTTGAGGGTTGTGATATACCAAAGCAATATGATTCATCAGTACTACATCTGAGGGTTTGGCCTATGTTGGCCTGTAATGCTATACGACAGTACACACAGCAAATAACTGTATTTTTTATTGTTATTGATATTGGGTCAACACCAACTGTGACTCATCACTTATCTGACAAGTTCCAAAGATATTGTCTTCTCAACACTAATTCTGTATCCAAATCAAGTCTTATATATATATACAGTAGAAGCACTGAAAAAGTTTTGAAAATGTACAGACCACAATCTGTAACCAGATTGCACAAATGCATTGTGATTTCCATTTTAATAGGATTTTTTCTGAATCTGATGTACTTTATAGTTTGAGTCCAGTTGAGACAAATTGACCTCTGACATCCACCCATGATATACATTGTACTCAGTAATTGATACGCCTTGTGATGCTTCATTGTTGCAGCATAACTAATATAAAATTTGAAGCATGTTTTTTCATGACTGAAGCTATAAAACAGGAATTTGCCTTGAAAATTGTCAGTAGTTGATGGATTCTGAGGGCTTTTGTCAACATTTTTAATGTTTCATTACATACTGTAGCCAATATTCCAAAACGGCAATTTCACATCACACTGCCTTGAAGGTCTTACAGTACTGTAACTTAAAAGACGACAGTCTTGTGAACAATTGCATTATGATCCAATTCACCTGCAGTACATTAACCTACACACTACAGCATTGAACAGCTCCATGCCTACAGTATGCATTTTGATGGACTTGGTCACACTTAACAGTTGATTACCATCAGTAAAGAGATGTATCATAGTAGAGATACCCTGACAAACAGATCAATAACTTTTGAATGGTATATTTAGTTCAAAACACAGGGGAAGTTGTGGTTTTCACTGCAAGACTGGAACTGGAAGTTGGTGTTGCCAAAATTATTCACAGCAATTCAGGTCAAATCTTTGACTATTTGCTTTGTTCAAACCTCAGGTGAGCTTTTCTACTACTGTCTTCACAGATTTAGGAACTGCATGGGAGGGTTTTATGTACCGCACCTGAAGTTTGCAACTTAGCAGTGATCATGTGCTAAGCTACATATGTGGGGTCAACTTGTGAGTCAAATTTCAGGGAATTTAACAATTGTTCAAGAGTAGATTATAAGCCACAGGAATATGCGTGGGTAGTTAGGAGTCTTGTACTATTAAAATGAATCTTGACTTGATATGTTCTGCAAGTTATCACTAGGCCTATACAGTGCACTATAGGTCTGTGTCAGAGACTTCTATATCTAGCAAATTAACTTAACTGTCACGTTTGCTATATTCTGTTAGACATGTATGGCCTAAGCTTTTCCTCTATTAACCTTTCACAATTCGTGCTGTCAGTTGTACCATAATCAATTACTAAGTCATCATTACACTTTGAAGGGTCAGTAACTGTGTTCAAACTTGTCATGTAATTTTTCAAGGCTAAAAACAGGGGAAATTTCATAAATGGTTGAAACACGCAAACAAACAGTCACAACTCGATCTTATGTCAAGGACAACATCCATTGGATTTCATGTGATACTGTACCAAAGCCATTGTGGCTACCTATCGGTAATATACTTGCTTTACTTATGGCCTTCCCTTGATACTGCTTTTCAAGAAGGGCAAACTAGTAGCTTACATATGTATTGATTCCACTTAGAAGACAGACTACATTCGCAAATTTGGGGAGAAAATCAGCCATAAGGGACAGACGAACTGGTCCTGCAGGAGTCTTGGCTACCTGTAAAAGAGCCCAGATCCAGGTCCTGCACGACCCGTTCTACTGTACATGTATAACAACAGTGATGTACATGAGTGTGAAACATCTGTTTTAAAAGTTAGTTGCAATTACGCCTACATAGCAATTACTGTACTTCATTCTGCTGTTCTTGACACGGGAGGCTTTACTGCAGTGCATAGTAAACATACGGGAAACCGAAACAGTCAAAAACTTTTCTCAGAAATTTAGGTACTGTACTGTAAACTTCACTGGCCATACTTGTCATGTACCATACAGTATCTGCAGTGAACTTTTGGCTGCAAGCTTTCCCGCTCGTTTCTTGCTCTGTACACATCGCATATGCGTGAGAGAAAGGCAGTGTACGCCTTTGCAGTTCATCTGGTACTGGTATGTTCTCAAGAAAGTTACATGTACACTCTGCCTAGTAGCAAGTTATTGCAATAAACTGCTTCTGGAAAATACTATCAAGTGCTCTACTCCCCGATGTGGATAATGCGCTGACATACTTACTCAGTGAAGCAGAAAACACGTGAACAGGTATAAGTTGTCCGAGCTGATGTGGTGCATACGCTTGTTGCATATTGCGTGATCGCTGTTTAATAGTGGACTTCATTACAAAACAGTATATAAGGTCCATAACTTCTAATAGTGTTAAACTACTACATCTGCACCCAACAGAATATACCTAGGCTTATNNNCATGATATTTTCAACATTTATTCCAGCAAGATACCATAATTGCAACTTCACCAAGGAAGCCTTTATCATTACTTCGACAGTTTTCATGATCATATATTGTGCATTGAAATGTCTTGTGTGGTGTTTTTTTTTCTTTTTTTTTGCCTAAGTTTTTTACAGACAAGAGTTCTACAATAGCAGTTTTTCCTTGTACACTGTGTGGCTTTTGAAGCGATCAGAAAAAATATTAGGTAGGATGTTTTTGTCCTTAAGGACATACAGTACTACTGTACAAACAACAGATGTCTTCATGAATGCATTTGGTGTTAACCCTGTACTGTAGTGAAATTTTTTAAATCATACTTTCCCAGTACTTTCCTTCCAAATGTGTGGGCATTACTGACACTTCCGAAGCATTTGTGGTCAGCTAAAAGCGATATAATCCTCTAATGAACAGACTCAAACTTTGTCGGGTGCACCCCACCCCAAAAATTTTTTAGAGTAAAATATTTAAATTGTCGCAAGAGTGGAAAGCTTTTTTTAAGGATATTCCTAATTCATTGAGGGAAAGATCTCTGTCTGCAGAGAAAAAAAGGACTGTTCATAACAGGTCTTCCAATTGGTGATAATGTATGAAACTGCATACCTACTGTTAAAGAATCTTTCCATGTAAGCCAGACTGTGGTAATTTACAGGTGAAGAGAGCCAATTCACAGCAATTGTGCACTAGCTATTTATGGCCTTTCCACATCATCCACATATGCCCATATTAAACTCTTGACCTCACAAATACAGTTATGTAGGTCACCACCTACCACATCAAAAGGAATCACTATTATGTTTCCAAACCACAATAGCATCAAATTTACAGATCCAACCTCACAAACACACCACAATAGTGTGATAACACCTCCAGCGCAGGTAAACCATTGAAAACAACCTGACAGGTTAATGCTGCAGCACTGCCATTGACAAAACCCCTGTGGGATCTACTTCTTTTTTGGCCCCATGAAGGTGCTATGTACAGCAGATACTTCAAAATCTCAGGTACATGCATAATCAATACATATGACACTGCCATCAGTTATGTGCGTGTGTGGTAGTAATGAATATTGCTAATGTACAGTTCATAAGTTATGTAGAGTACAGTGCATATTTGAGAAAGACTATCACAACATGACACTTGGCATGATATCTGATTGAGAGAGAAATATTTGTCATATCAATTTCCAATTCTGTTGATGCTTGTGCTGTGTGACTCTGCACTGCTGACAGTTGACTATGCATTGCTAACAAGGAGTAAAAACATTCTGACATGAATAGGTATATGAAAATTGCTCTCATTACAACTCTATGTACTAACATCATTAATTGCATTGCTTTTCCTTAATTGCAATAATGACTGATCTACAACAACTGACACCATGTGAATTAGAAACTTTCCAAAAAGGAGAGAGACTTAGTTAAACTTAAAATGTAGGCCTACTCCTACAGCTGTCAGTAACACAACATCTTCCAACTGATGCACCAACCTACCAATTGAAAACACAGACAAAGTTTTCATGAGAATCTGGTAAACACATCAACAACATAATACAGTGAAAGACAGAATCAGCACAATTCTTATATCATCTGTGCAACTTTGTACATTAGAAATACTGTACATGTATGAAAAAAGAATCTAAATTTGCGAGACAAACAAGCTGTGAATGTGCTTCGTGAAAACACAGAAGAAATGGCATCTAGACTGTATCAAATATACAGTATATGAAGGTAATATACAATGAATATGTTAACTCTTGTTCAGGGTGTTTAACTTCAACAAACTTTATGCTTGCCATCAGACCTACTGCAGTACCCCATTAACCACTTTAACTACATACAAAATACACTTTACTGGGCTTATTTGTAGTGGTACCCAGCTTATCAATGTGATTCAATACTGTAACTGTGTCGGCTAACTGCTTCTACCCTTTGAAGTATTGCACTGTAGCTTCAAGGACAACTTAAAAGTAATTGCACTAATTTTCATACCTTTTCTTTACAATGTGATGGGTGTGATCTTGCTTGACAACCACTTGTTCCGAATCTACTAACTACGAGCTGGTCAAGATGAGCTGTTGAAGTGAACTGTAATGAACTGCTAGTAGCATATAACCATTCTATACTTTTAATGAACGGAACTGCCACACTGCCACACACTTTACTGTTATGGTACACTGTTCAGGTACAGTATATCCAAGAAGCATCAATCATGAATGAGATGGATAGGAATTTCACTCTCAGATACTGTAACATACAGCAATATGCTGAATGTTTCCAGAACAATGACACCTCAGCAACTCAGTAATAAGTAAAATCAGTAGAGCAGTTCATACAGTATGTTATGTTACAGCTATTGAAACAATAAGGCCTTCAATTTTGAGGCATTGTGCTTCCTCTATAGCTTAAATTGCATAATTCCAAAGTCTAACAAGCCTCTAGGACACCTTCCCAACACTTACATTAGTTACAGAACTTAGCTATCCTTGCATCGAGACGATACATTATACAAATTAAATGCAAATACCAAAGATTGTTTGCTCTTTCTCTGTATTGTTTTCTTTACTATAAAACAAAATTATATACTGCTAGTCTTGCACTTCCCTTCATTCTCACAAATTTGTTTCCTAGACACTTCTAAACATTACAAGTGTCCTTAAAAGAGAGTACCAAATAACCCACATGCAGACTGTGACCAAATCAAGTTCAACGATGGTGTACTGTCACTGTTAAAAGGTTAACACGGAAAGCCTAATCTAATGAAATGCATTGCAATGGAATTTGAGCATAAATAGGCATGTATTGAAATCACAAAGTGAAAACTGCTTCTCTAGATCATGTTACTGTACTTTGCGCCTACAGTTCTGTATCATAAATCTGAATTCTGTTTGAGTATGAAGTTTTACAGTAGTCTGCAGCCTGCCATGGGCTTTATAGTGATGTTGGAAGTAGCTCACCGCTGAGTCATCAAAGCCCAAAAGTCTTTTTCATGACTCATCTTTTTAAGCAGTGCATGCATTGAGGTGTCTCACGAACTTGAATGAGTGCTTTAATTAAATATCATTATCATTATTATTATATACCAGTATCCAGAGAGAGAAAAAAGTCTGATTTTGAATTCAAGAAAATACTCAGAGAAACATTATGCCTTATTCTTATTTGCAGTGTATTAAATACAGTACAATACAATTTATTTCATATCACACTGTAAAATCCTAGAATGACTGTAAGTCATGAACTGAATGATATAATGTATCAAGTAGATAGATCGATTAGTTGACCTTTTCCCCCTCGATTTTCGACAGCCAATCACAAGTTTACAATGTAAGTGGCAGGCA
>VJOZ01157508.1:0-11073 GCA_009801055.1 Stichopus horrens | reverse complement strand
GTCTGATTCAATTTGGTCTCCTTTGTAGATAATGCACAAACACACTGTCATGCTGAATACTGTTTGTCTTAAGTCTTAAATATTCAATGGTGTACTACCACAACAATAATGACACTATCACATTTTCGCTGGCCTATGGAAACTTCCAGAATGCTAGTCGAAACATAACACCCTTTTTTTTCTTCAAATTTCCAACAACTTAAGCGCAGTCGTAAACAATCATTTCTGATTCAAAAGAACAACTTGAGAATGACAGTGCAATACTTTCATTGCCATAGAGCACTACAACCCCCTGCAATGGTAAAAATTGCAGTGGAATGTTGAAAACCTGGGTCCTGTTTTCTGAACTGACATTGGCGGCTAGATCGTACATACCTTGAGACTGGATATCACCAGCTCTCTTGCCTCAAGCTCAGCCTCAAGAAGACCTAACAGCTGAAGGAGATCATTCTTACTGAAGTTCAAGATTGCCATTCGATGATCCTAAAAGATGAAGAAAAAAAAGAAAATGACAGGAACATCGGCAGAATGAGTTCTAAGGGAAGAATCTCCGATCCTAGAGGGCAGTGCTGAAAGCAAAACCACATTTCTTTGTATATTCGATAACTGTCGAGAGTGGTATTTCTTTTCTAGGAGTGGATCTAGTCCCCAAGGGTACGAGGGCTTCTGAGGCTGCTTCCTCTCTAAATAATGTAATAAAAATTGTACAGTATCTTCTGTACACTAAGGAAAAACAAAATAAAGGAAACGAATACTTGGTAGGATAGAGTGTGGATGAGCTATATAGTATACAAGGTAGGTGGTGTTAAGGAAAAGAAATATAATGTTATGTTGGTAAAGGTTTACTTCTATCCTTAATAGTAAAGACAGCTTGCATACAGGATAGGATAACAGAGGCAACTTGTGCACTCACCACAAAGTTACCTATGGGTTCAAAACTTTGGAAACCCTTAACTTAAGGCTATTGAAAGCTCTTTAACTTAAAGATTGGTATTCAACCACGTGAAAAACTAAGTATGCATGGATACATAAATTCTGCCACTTTAAATGTATGACAACAGCCATTGTTTCTCTTTATTTAATGTGTTTTTTCTATGGTGAAGTTTCTTTCATTAAGCCAACCAATGTTGGTTATTCAAATTCACGACAAGTTGAGGTACACCGGCATCATGCGTACTGTGGCTTTGGCTTCGGCACAACCCAGCTGGCATGGCCAGGTGTTTAACTGATAAACATGCATGTCACAAAACAACATAGGCAGCCAAAAGGATTCTGAATAATAAATACCTTCTTTTACAGTGCATAGCATAATAAACGTATTATCACTGAACATAACAAATTATACGAGACTGGAAGATGCGATCCTGTAGGGCAGCAGTAAGTAGAAATATGTAAGTAAACACGATGTCGTACTAGCATTGGGCAAAACATCTTCTTGCAGTTACTGATGCAATCAATTTGCCCTTTTACTTCACCTGCTGTAATAGGAACACAACAACCAGCAAATGATAGATACCATTCTTAATATTTATGACCTTGCTTGACGCTAGTAGATGTCAGTTGAACACCTTAGCTTGTAATTAGACGTTTTGCACTAATTTGCTTGAGCATCGATATCAGAAGAGCCTTCTAAATTTAATTAAGTGCAAGAATGATCAATACTACCCTAGATGGGAATACATTTAACAAGTACCACTACACTGCAGAGAAGAGTACTGAAGAACTACTGTAGATATACCCATTGACTGTGCATTATAAATTAGACTGAAGTGGTAGCAGTCATTCTGTGCATAAGAAAAACACGCACAGTTTCTGAGAGATTGTATGTATGCTGAAAGTTGCTATCATCTCGGTTTGCAGAAAATATCAATTAACATCTGCTACCAGTCCCCACATCAACTAGAATTGTTTGATACAGAGGCCAGATTAATCACTTCACAGAAATTACTTCTAAATACAGACAACACATAACTTCAGAAGACTTCAATTCAGTGTTAAGGTTTTTGCACTGTCGAAGCAGGGAACGGTCAGAAGCACATTCTGCACAAAATACTAGAGCTCTGACTTGATGACGATTGCAGGAAATATTCATCGTAAAAATGCACTAAAAGTTTTTTTCTGGTCATGCGATATGATCTAAAAGTTTATGCCTTAATTAATATTTTGCAAATTTGATAACTGATTTCAATGAATACTTCTCTGATGATCTAAACCATATCCAGATACAGGACTTTTTTATACTACATACAACTGAGAAATATCCAACATTCCTTCTTTTGACCACATCATCAAAACGAGTCCAGAAGAACAAATCACCTTCAGTAATTCTAAGCATTGATATAGCTCATCTACATAAGATAGCTCTTTAAGATCATAATCTCTCCTGCTATGACACAATTCTCTAATGAACCTCATTTGCATATTCTTAATTTCCTGTGTTTACACAGTCAATTCAGATTCATTTTGTCTCAAACTGCACTAACTTTACTTTATCTTGCCAATTTATGCAAACCATGCTGAGCTGTGTCACAATGTCAGGAGTTTTGATCAAACAGAACAGTTTAATTAGTGTATGAAGTGATGGGAGTTTTACAGATATATTAACTGTACAGAAACTTAGCAAACCCAATCCCATTGATCAGTTGTATCTGGCTCAAAAATCATACTCACAAGTGTACATGTATCTTACCTTAATTAAAATAGCATTCCTATTGTTTGATTACCAAAGCCATTAAATTTGTAGATTGATCGACTTATGATAAAAAAAAAAAATTGGAAACATCTTCCAGCTCAGAATAACTAAACAACAATATATATGTAGACAAATTAAAGATATTATCTATAGTAAGAGACAGTTAATATGTAACCCAGTTATGCAGATTGCAGTGCAAGAATATGTGGTGATTTCAAGCAGTACAGCTTTGCATTGTAGATAGGTAAGTCAAATTCTTACTGACTTTAATAATATTAAGGAACACGTGTTGAATAAGATTTTTTCCACACATCTTTGATGTATGGAAGGTATCAAATACCAGAAAGAGATCTGAAATATACATGGAGATTGTGAAGTACTGTTAAATATGTATCAACATGTATCAGAAATACAAACAAAGTGATTGTGAGTGCGGTAGGCACAAAGTGAAAACATTAAAATTTCATGTCCAAAGTTTAGTACCTTTTTTAATTGCACCATTTAAAGAATGTGGGAACACAAATAGGTTTCAGGTGATACATTCTGCGGTTCTGTCATATGAGTGTAAAATACAATTTAACTTAGTGATTGACACTTTTATTCAACTTAACTACGGGCTTCTTTGAACAACTTGCCGATAGGAAGTGAACTATTCAGTTGATCCAAGCAGCTGATCACTGATTTTGCAATGAGGTGATCAGTTTGTAGGTAATTTGAAAGTATAATGCTGTTTTACTAAATGCTACCACTCCTGATACCAATCAAGAAGCAGTAACCTGAGTAATATTATAGTGTTTGTGACATACAAGTGAGACCTGTAATATTGTAGTAGCTTACTGATAATAAGATCCATTCATTTTCAAACATGATTTCTGTTTGTACTGTTTTTTGCACCATTTTCATTGCCATTACAAAGTGGTCACTGAATCACAATCATTGAATTAAGGTACAGTATTCCATCCATGTAGAACCTTATGTATTCAAAAGTAAAGAAAAACATAAGATCAAACATTATCCTATCCTTTCGGTTCTTAAATACACACACAATCATTTGAAGCAGCTAAATATGATTTCTTCAACCACAGTACCTTCCTTTAAAGATTCAAAGTCTGACTATTTACTTTCCTTTCAAGTTTTAATACTGTGAGAGTCTTTCAAAACTACAGTTTCTCCTCACACTTTCAATTTCCATACATGAATGTTTTATGATTATTTTCAAGGGTAACCTCGAGCTTTCATCAACAAATGCCACCAGCTATTGTTGCCACATGGTCTAGGAGGATGTGAGATATCAAGAAGCCAGACAAACTAACCCTAGCAGCATCTCAGCCAGTCCTGTCGAACCTAACACCGTTTGTGACGCCACCATTGTCACATGACACATCACACCAGGACAATGGGATGCAGCTAGAGGCAAAGAAGGAATATGTCAGCTCAATTTGATCCTTTCAAAATGAGGACTACAGACTGTCTCCAGTCTTTAACAAGTGACTGTACATGAACTATCTTTCTGATCTAGACTAGAAGCTAATCTGCATGATCACAACCAAGGAAGAAGTGACAAAAAGAGGGAGAAAAAAAAAGAGAAAGTCATGAGAATGGTGGAAAAGGGACACAAGGAGACAAGAAACGGCAGATAAAAAAATCAAGGAACGAATACAGGAATTAAGGAGATGCAGAATTGTCGAAAGATTGTTTCATGAGCTGTGACATGAAGTGAAGAGGAGACTTATAGAGATCATAAGCGAAATGAGAGATGAAATGAACGAGACCAGCGTTGTTTCTACAAATAGTAAACAAGAGCCCAAGGGCACTGTGGTTCCTTGCATAGATGACATTCCCCTATTGAGTTACAGCGTCCCCAAGCAAAACAGACTTTTGCCCCCCAGTTCCCCCTGATGACCTTTGACCTCCACCAAAAACAATAGGGCACACCTTCTTAATATGGCAAACCTACATACCAAGTTTGACTTTCATCTGACTTCCCCCTATTGAGTTAGAGTGTACCCAAGCGGCGTCACAGACACACACACCCTTACACACACACGCACACCAAGTTGAATGCAAGGGTTCCTCTTGCTAACGCAAGGAACCAAAAACGAAGGGGAAAAATGAGAGAAAATCTACTTGCTCTCAAACTGAGATGACAACAAACCTGTTAGTAGCTACTGTACTACTGTAATTTTGCAGATGAAGTTTGTCAAGATGTACAGCAGTTTTAGAAGGCTGTCGCCAAAATTGAGTCTCAAGTGGAAAATGTCTAAACGATATTTATGTAAGACGCTGCACAGCATATGTACTGTGGCTATCAACTGGTAGGTCTGTCACATTCACATACAGAGGTCTGCTATTTGCAAAATACTTTTGAACCTAAATTGTTTTCAGGTAATGACAAAATCAACCACAGAATCACTAGCGCACAACACTCATCCTCATTCTCATGTTTTCCTCAAAATCTGTGGCAAAATGTACCAAAAGAAAAAATTCTCAGGTTGTGCATACAGTACATACATTAAGGCAAATGCTGGAAATAACTCTTTCAGGCCAAGGAAGCAAGCAAATAAAAAAAATACTTCCTAGTCTCAACTTTTAAAAACACTTGAGTGTGCCCAAAGGTCCAGATCATTGATGACTGCTGTTTGCAAAGACGTTGTTGAAGACTTGGAGATAGAAAATAGTAAAAAAGAGTCCATGCAGTGGGAATAAAGTGCATGAGGATGTGGATGAGACACTACTTTGTTTTTTAACTTGGCCTCAGCCAACACTAACAGCATCCTCAATATCTTTTCAGCATTCACTCCCTCTGTATATGAGAAGCTGGTATGATATCATTTGTTTCCAGACTGTAAAACTGTTTAAGTGCATGGGCAATGCCAACAAGAAATACAGTATATATCAAAGAAAATGGCCAGGAAACTGGAATACTAGCTTTTCAGATTTAATAGGTCCACATTCCCCTTGTCGACTACACTTCACAGTCTTCACTCGGTCCAATGGAGCCTATAGTTTAATGGTATTATCATAACATATATTGCAGCAGACTTCTTTAAGACTGAGATCATTTCTGCATGTTACAGTAACACTAACAGTTTAGTGGCATTAGCCTAGGCCTACTTTCTAGCCTGCAGTGGCTGGGTGGTCTTCCTTAAGAGGCTTGTGGTGGTGTGTCTAGTCTTCAAACAGGGCTGTGAATTCTGTTACATTCCAAAGGCCCTTGCATCTGTTAATTGCATTATGTACACTCCTATATCATACAGTATATAATACTGTTGTTAAGAGGAACGAGAAATACTGTTATTGGGAATTAATAAAAAAAAATTAAAAAAAAAACGATCATTTGAACAACGCATCATTTTTGTTGTCATTATCATCTGGACAGGTGGGGGCCACTTCACTCCAATTGATGCATTGTGGGAAGAGTTCTCACTAGTGAAGAGCATGACACTGTGTGGCACAAGCTCCAAAACTTACTTTCAAATCATACCAATTGATGCGAACTTAGTATTTACATGAAGGCATAAATGGAGGTATATTGTCAAGCATTCTCAAGTTTTGAGAGGTTTTTTTTTCCTTTTGCATTACCTAAGCCTAATAGTAACAGAACTTGTTTCATCATGAAACTTCCCTGTCAAGATAGAAATACAGTAACTTAAGCTGCAACAGGTTCAAAGCTTCATTTTATCCTGTTGAGAGAAATAAACATAATATTCCACAGACTTCCCACAGTGTAAGTTAATTGTGCAGGCTAATCTACTGCATTTTCAGAAGTAACTCTTCAACCTCTGGCTACATTGAGCCGATTCTCGGTTAGTCTTTTCGGTATCGGCCGATAATGGCGTTGGCGTTATCGGTGAGATATTGGTAAAAATGACTACTACTGTATCTTCGATAAGGGCAACCAATAACAAGCCTTTGTCATTCCTCCACACACAAGAGTGTAAAAACTTTACCGAGCTAACCTGTGTCGCAATAAAGTTTCAAATCATGGTTTCTCTGTGTGCTGTAACCCTTGCAGCAAAAAGTCTGTACATACTCGAGTGGCATTCAACTTATATTATTGTAATGGTAATATTGTTTACAAAAGATTCTTTATGTTTTTCTTTCTTATCGGTATCGGTATCCGGCCGAAATTGACCTTGACGAATTGGTTATCGGCAATTTCCAATATCACTATTATGTGCTCAACACTAGCTGCAGATTTTCAAGGACTCAAAAACACTTCCCATTATATTACTGTAATGACAAAAATTCCAAGTGAAAATTCCAACATACTTTGATGGAACTTTGAACTAATTTTTTGCTGACAGGTACTGTAAATATGGTGTCAGTGATTATCTCTTTTTGGTGAAAAAATTTCACTCTTACTAAGGAGATGTGACTGACCCCCTCTCAGTAGGCATGTCGCCTTACACGTACTGTAAACAAAATAAGCGTTATCAGGACAATGCCTGTGGAGTGCAATAAGCTTAAGGCATGAAATGGTAAGGAGCATCAATCTTTAACTGTAGGTGCCACCATGCTACCATTACGAAAATGCAGTTACCATATGACCTACATTCATCCCAAAACTTACAGTACAAATTACAAGGCTGCATGAGTTATTGCTAAAATTTAGGCCTTCAATTTCAAAGTTAACTATGAGTCTGGCGCGGTCTGAGGGTATATTGGGAAGTCCAACTCAAGCTAGGAATAGTTATCTGTTGTTGCAGCAAGTTGGTAACTTGTGCTAAGCAGGCATGAACATTCGACATCTCACTCCCACAGACTCTCAGTCTCACCCAGTCCTATTCTGCTTAAGTTAGGCCTAGGCTATCGCAGACTAACGTTAGTAAGCATAACATAACTGTTACGAGGTCTTACAATTACAACATACCGCAATTCTTTTATCCAATACACTTGGACTAGGGAGAACGTCCAAATCTTGGATCTCATGTTGAGAACTTGCAGACATTTTGAACATTTTTTTTTGCCCCCACTTTGGCAGTGGAGGCATTCCGATTAGACGCAAAGATGTTCGACCGGCTTGTTCCTAGTGGTAACGGAGGCCGGGTTGAGCGAGAGTCAAAGTACACTGACCTTACAGTGATCATTCAAAGATTATATCGTAACTGGGAGAAGCGGAACGTACAATTATCCCATGATCATGTGACAGTAATTAACGTTACTTCGTCCTCCTATTGGAATAAATTAACGGTCAAGCGGTTTCACCCAGGAACAGAGGCGTAGCTACTGCGGAGGATACCACGACATGGCGTACCGTTACAATTACGCTACCAGTAGTTTCGATTATCGGTGTGTCACCAATACTTAGTGTGCTTAGCAACTGCCCGGATAAATATTACTGTAAATAAAGTATTTCGATCAGGATTTTTTCGACATTGCTTTTGCAGTTATAGAGGGCGCAAAATTGTGGAAATGCCTAATGCGGGGCCCGTGTCTATTCAAAACTGGACTGTTTTATCACATTGCCATTCTGAATACAGGGACACTAAGGAGGCCTAAGAGCTAAAGATGAATATTTCACTTGCAGTGAAAGGAAGCAACTTTCCAAGAAAAAAAAACAGGAATATCATTACTATCAATACTTATAGAAATTTCTGGAGATATAGGCCTATTAACTTAAATCTAACAAATCTATTACCAAATAAAGCACCGGCCACTTTTCATCTAGTCCACCTTATATGCTACTTAATAAAAAAAAAAAACCTTGTTATGAGACAGTTCAGGAGGTGAACCTTGCATGATTTGTAGAAAAAGCGGTCATCATTGTTCGTGTCTTCATGGAAAGCAATGGCCCTTTAGAACTGCCGAGGTAGAATATATTTTTGTTCTTTCTTATGACCAAGCTATATATAGCCTAGCAGATGGATGACCTCGTCTCTGTAACTCGGTAAAAGTTATATCACAATGAAACTGTTATGAATTCGTTGACATTTTTTTTAATGCAAAAAATAGGACGTGCAATGGAAAGTCAAGCATCCCCTGAAATCTGAAATATTTTCATTCCTGTCTCAGAAAATGGCATTTTACCAATTTGAGAGGTGTTTATACCATAAAATTCTCTGCAGGCTCAACTCCAACCGATGGTGACGCTCCTCGAAAATCATTACTGATTGCTTTCCAAAGCCCCTCTTCAACCGTCTGAATGCGCCCAGTCACCTTGCCATGGAAAAGTCTAGTTACGTCACTGATACGAGAGAAATTAATGTCAGACATTTATGTTCTGTACTCGTTGATTCCCCCTCCCCCAGGCTCACTTTCTGCACCTGAACATGGGAGCGGAGGGCAACGCGAAAAAGGCGGAAAATGATAGGTGTATCTGGTAATCTATACAGAATCCAACAACCTTCTGAAAAAATCACATGACTCTAATCCAATTGCCTGGAAATTTCTGATGCAGTTTTAACTAGTTTACTGGATAGGCTACCTGCAAGGCACATGTTTGTAAAAAAATTGAACGCAAACTGCTAAGAAATGGGCTAAGGTATGACCAGGAATGGAAGCAAGAATTTGTTGGGGTGGGGGATACTATAGATTCATGCATTTGAGAAGGTAGTATCTTCCGTCTCGAGGATAAAGTCTCTTTTAACCTGTTCACATCTATTTATTTAAAGTAGCTGTAATTGAGTGGTTTAATGAAACTCACTAAATTGTATATTCATGTTCAAGGAGGTCGAAATAAAAGTCAAGATAAAAAATCAATAAAAAAAAAGAATCAATTTTCGTTGTTTTTTTAGTTTTGGGGAGGGGAGTTTCAGGGGAGGGGAGTGCGTACGTGTACCATCGACGGCGACCCAATCTGGATCCCCCATCAGGACAAGCCTATGATGATGTTGATGAAATCCATGCGGAGCAGTTAATTGCAGGATAACACTCAGTGTTAGACTGTGACTGAGAACTGCACTGAAAACGCAGACATCAGAGCAATGTTACTCTCAAAGGTAATAATCAAACTACTGACGACGATTAAAAACATCATTCCGTGCTCTTCTAGTCCACTCCGAAGCCGCTCATGGCATACAGACTAGTGGGTCGGACCAGCATACGCCCCAAGCTAGTCCCTGCGACCTTGAAAAGTTATAAGAAAGTTTGCCACTGCACATACATATGTACACGAAGATACAGGCTACAACCGTACAAAATTGTTAAGACACTTTGTCGTANNGGAGCGAACCAAGGTTGTGGAATCAAAAGTTGTGGAAATTTCATTCAAATAAAATTATCATAGTCTCAATACACCTTCCACATTTCATATAGAAACCTTAAGACGATGTACTTGTGCAACACGGATACATGCTTACTAATGAGCAGCTTCACTAATCATTACGACACAGTAAGAGCAGTGTGTTGGGCATCTCTTTTGACAGTAAACATCTTTGAACCATAGCGTGAAGTGCATCCCCAACATGCAGGTAGAACCTCCGTGAGTGTTTACACGCTATTCCCCTCTGTATGCAACATAGCACTAATTCTCATTTCCTCCTCTGAGATAATGTGATAGTTCCTATCCCCGGTCTATTTATATCAACGTTACGTAATCGTTCTATCGAACGCCAGTCATCAGTTCAAGACGCCAACTTATAGAGGCTATTGAGTAATTGTTTCATGATGTTCACTAAATTTTTTCTAAATCTGTCAAGTTTCCTTAATATGCTAATGCCAAATTGTCCACGTAATACAATCCCAATGTTTCACATACATTGTAACATTAATGAGTGAGTAAATAATGATTTAATTCCGTTTTTGGAACTTTGTTACCAGACATTTTCCACATTTGTCCTGTATTTATATGCACACACCCAGTACAAGGAACGGTCAAAAATTTAAAAATCTCGACACTTTTTGTAACTGGATGTAAAATTTTACTAATCATGCTGAGTGTAAGTACAATATTGTCATGTTTTTATAACGTTCACAATTACATCAATCTTTATCGATATCAACTCAGTGAGCCTCTTTAAGGCGAGAGCGTGATTTACTTCCCCATCTCAGTAAACATAAGAAATCTGTACAGATAGAGGGTATATGATACTCCACAGTAATTTGAACAGATTAAAATGGCACCCAAGTTGTACCCTCCTAACACCACTGTGTTGAACTGAAATTTTGTGGTTCAGTGGCTTTATCAAGAGGTACCGAAGATGAAATTGTTGCGATGGCAACTGGGTTGGGTTGGGATTGCAACTGAGTTTTACATTGGTAAGTGATATTGATATTTTTGAAGGAAAAAACACATGCTTCCAACATAAAACCCTCCAGGCATATGAAAATTCTCAAAAGTCCTTGAAATAAAGGTTGAATTGAAAAAGATCTAAGTAACGTGAGGTATATCATAGGAGTCCATCTCTTGATATCACGAATTTGCATACTTAGCCAACGTT
>VJOZ01156394.1:0-13969 GCA_009801055.1 Stichopus horrens | reverse complement strand
AAAAAAAAAAAAAAAAATATCAGCCACATAGAAAATAAATGAAAATGGACGACAAAAAGAAAATGATATGGCTCAACTGAGAGTTGTTCAAAGATTAAAATCCTTCTCAAGTTGTATTAAAATGCAATGTTATATCGTGCACAGAACTATTGAAAACCTAAAACTTGTACCTTGGTACAGCAAATGGCCAATAGGCAATGAGGCCATAAGGTAATGGACCATCATAAACTGAGGAGGTAAGCACAAGTTTACATAGCTTCAAAGAGCCTGCAATGTTTAATTCTACACGATCTTTACGGTCATACGCCTTTGAAAATATCAAAATTATAGTGAGTTGACATGGCAACTGGAATCTTCAAAACACCAAACATTTGAAATGTTCCTGAATAAGTAGATTTTCTGGTTCTGTATTGCTCGTGGATTACTGCAGTTATTATTGAGGTAGAGACATAAATGGTATGTTGTAAAATGGTGGAGGAAGCAAAAACTGCATCATTTTTTTCATGATGTAACATAAACAGCTAATACACTGCAAAGTGATAACACACAACACATATAGTTACCACAAAGTGAAAAGAACTGAAACTCGTAAAGATGTGATCGCAATGATGTCTGCGGTCAGAAAAAGCTTCATCACGAGAGATAAAAGGAGGTAAGGTGACCTGTCCAAGTTCCTTAACTACCTTAAGATATATATTGTGTTGACATAGGATATTAAGCATCACAATCAAATTCTACATGCACACCATTTACGTGGGGAGGGCATGGCTTGACTTTATCGACCAATGTTCCGAACAAATGAGGTGAGATCGAAAAAGGCACATGCCACATGCTAACATAGTTCTACAACCTCCATATGCTTGTTTGAAAACAGGGGCAAACTATGTTTCCACCACTGCAATTGCTGAATGTTCTAACATTCTCATCCCATAAGTTCCCTTCACTCTAGTAATACGTTAGCCAGACAAAATATCATCCAAATAATCTCCAGTTATGTTTTGAGTAATAATGCAGCCTCTTCCTGCGTAAACAACCCAATATCCTTTGTGTATCCGGGTACAAACTCTGTTGCTTCAAATCCCTTTTATGTAATTAAGCAGTGCAGCACTCTTTTCAGTTTCATCTAATCTTCTCAAAGTAATTAATAGAAAAACTGACAACCCTAAATTCTGGAACTGGCACAGAAGGGGGACATCACTGCTATTTTTAACAATCTTCTCACAATTCATGGAGGGGGAGTGTACCATCTGATTAGAAATGAACCGTCACGATATCCGAACAAAGGTTACTTTGACGAGGGGTTCGCTCACACGAAGTGACCAACTCTGACCACTACATCATAAAGCAGTGTTTAATTTTGGCAGCAAAGAAAAGTACATTCCTTATCATGTACTTTCAAATGAGACACTATTCCGAACCCTTAGGAAGGTACACGAGCAGTATCATTATTGCAGGATCCACCTTGTGTTTATTAATAAGAAGAAAAGTTCCAAATGATTACAAAGTTCAAGAGAAAAAGACGAGGTAAAATACAACTGCAAGATTCCATGCACTGACGTTTCCACAGGGATTTCACCAAAGAGAAAATGTTCCCGACGGCTAACGTACTACTGACATAATTATTCCCCACGTTCGCATTGCGTAAGTGATGTTTGAAAATGTATTGATCACCTTGTACTGAGCACTGATTTACAAGGGCCTACCTTGTGACAGCTTGACATAGCATTAGAGGATTTAGCATGAACACCACAGTTTTAAAATTCATTGTGCAATTCAACAGTTCTTTTTTTTTTTCATTTTTTCATGAAAGTATTGTCATTACAAAGGGTCAAAACCTAGGAAATCCTAATTGTAACATGCAAACTCCCAAAAGACAAAAAAGTTCCTGAGGGTTTGCATTTTCAAATTATCTTACCATTTTGAGGGCAGATTTACTTGCTACTTCTTTTACGATCAATGTTTGCAACTGCCATAGCAAAGTTGAATCTTTACTGATTCCACCTGATTAACAGACCCTTGTTTTTTTTACTTTTGGAAACAACTTTTCAGTCCTCTATCCTCAAAAACCATTCATATTTGAAGTGGAACAGCATGCCAAAAGATCCCAATGCTACACAGTTATGCAAATGTTGACCACATTGGAAAATGTAGTCTTTGGTTTTTGGTGTAATGGGGAGTGGGTGGGAAGGAGCAATTTGCAGAACCTTCAGTTGAATTTGTTTTGCCACAATGATGGTGAAAAAGTGCTTTTGAACATACCGAACTTGGTCTAACAATGAGCATTTGCTGCATACTGTTCTGTTATACTATCCTGTAGTTACTGTGGTTATTATGCTTGTGTACACAGTAAGTCAATCTTAATCCAAACAAAATTATGATCTGGCACCTAACGACTAAGGGAGTGGTTACCAAATGGACCACAGTCAATAAATGACAACATTTATCTTGACTTTTGGCCCTTGTTTTCACTGTCCTACGTATACAACTTACATAAACATCCTTGCCCTTGATAGCGAAGAAAAATAACTTAATTACAGGGCAACACCAGTGTAATTGTGAGAAGCACTGTTATCTTCAGTCTTATATAACAACAGATTGCCAATGAATTATTTAGCAACAATAAACTGAGTACCGACAATTTAGGCCAACCCAGAGAGATTTAAAACTAATGCAACCAATTAAAGAATTGAGTGTTAATTGAGCCATTATTTTCATCCACATTAACATACAAAGACAAAGCAATTCCGGAAATGAGTTAACGAGCACTTACTCGTTACAAGCATGACTATACCTAAACAGAAAATGATGCATGAATTAAACCTTTCCTTGCCAAAAGTAAAACAGAGATGCATTAATATTGGTGAAATCACATTCCTCATGGGGTACTCAATGTAGAAAAATTGTTATCATTAAAAACATACAATGCATTTCTTTGTTACTGTAACCCAAAGTAATACTGTAGCATTCGGCCACAACACATCTGCAGAATAGCCAAAATATAGTAAGGTATATTAAACATTTGACGAGTGGCGTTCCTGCGCGTTACAGCCAAAAAAATAAAAAGGACAACGTCCAATGGCAAAATTGTTATATGATTTAAACAGCATATGAGTACTGGAAACTGCCTGGCAAAGAGCAGGCTTGGGTTGATGATCTTTTTCACACTAGTAGCCAACAACTACTCAACTGCTAAGTGTGCCCATTTTTACAAACAGTTTCACAAATAACAGGGCAACATTTTGGAGGTGACATACAATTCCAGATAATTTGTATTGGGGGAACCTAGACAGCAGAACGACATGAGTGGCTGTGCCTCCTTGAGACGTAAAACACGACAGCGGTTAAAAGTTGGATGACAAACCTGATCACTTTTCTTGGAGAGACATCTTTTGATTACTTTAATTTTTCTTGGCAAGGTTCACATTTTTTACCATACAATGTACATTGTCTGTCTCTCTCTCTCTCACACACTTGCAGTCATATTCTATCCAACAAGCTTTCCTTTTCATAAGATGCAAACCTGTAAACAGGAAGTTGAGTGGGAAATGTAAAAACAGATGACAGCACAAAGAAATTTGTCTTAAACAGGATCCTACGTTTTGGGCTTTGGATGGATACGTCGTTTTTATATCCATTGGAAGTGCAAAGCTCTGAACATAACAGCCTTTTCTGCGGGACTCACTGTCTAGGTAGAATGTGTGAAAGGCAACACGGTACCTTCCATACTATGGGGACAACACATTTACGCTGACCTGTGGCAACTCAAAAACAATATGAGAAAGTTGAAGCAAAGAAAAAAAAAGAAGCTAAACCTTGAATTTTCCAAAGTATTTGATAATAATACAGAACTGCCAGGCTTGGAGAATGTTTCACAGATTCCTGCTTTAATGTATGAAAGGTATTTGAATGGATGACACAAGGATTTCAAGGTCATGTGACAAGCACCTAGTAAGAGCTGGCATTATTCAAAAGTTGCAGAGTCACACCCTGAATGAACATCTGTTGAAATTGCATTTATATCTATTCCTGTTAGTGAGATGTGAATGCTCAAAGTTTGAGGAAAATGCATTTATGATGATGTAGGGTGTTGCACAGTGTTAGCATTTCTTTTGCTAGGCCTATAAATACTATCTCTTAATTACCGGGTTTCACGTTGGTAAGTGATATTACTGCAGTATTGTAAGGATGAAAATAACTACTTCTAAAACCAAACTCAGCAGGCATGTAAATGTTTCAACTGTCCTTGAAATAAAGGNNCCTGTAAAATCATCAATATTTGACAGATTTTGATGGAATTTGTGGCTTCTTTCACCATTTGTAGTCGTTAAGACAGCTACTATTCCAAAACATCATTTCCATGTCACATGACCTTTAACACACTCATATTACCAACGATATGAAAACCTTGATAAACTTTGAAAAAAAAAAAACGAACGTGATTAAAAAAAAAAAATTTAACGTTATGTACAACTATTTGGTATTTTCAAAAGAAATCCAGTCCTTGCGAAGAAGACCAACAGATCAATTATTGTCTTTCTGTTGAAGGATTCTGTCTGCATTGGCATCCATTTCTTGCAGGATTGTGACAGCAGTAACCTCATCTGTGGTTTCTCTGACCCTCTGAACAGCCTGCACCAGGCTCTGAGAGAATGGCAGGCTACTACCTTCTCCACCGCTGGGAGCAGCCTGGTGAGCCTGACGGGATGTCGATGGCAAGGAATCGGCTGCCACGGTCTGGTAACTGGTCACCATGGGGAGGGTTCTAATTTCAACTTGCTCATTAACCACGGGGACATAGCCTTGTTGTGCGTTAGCTACGGTCGTCGCTGCTACAATCTGCACTGGAGTGGAAACAACATCCCCTTCTTCTCTGGGATGACTTGGGTTGGCACCTCGGTTACTATAGTACTGGTACTGCGAAGTACCATTTGCCTGAGGAACGGCATGTATGGCCACCTCTTGGGAAGTCTGTGCTGAGGACGCCTGACCAGCTATAGTTCCATCCTTATGGACGATGTTGGTAACCACAAAACTGACCTGGTGCAATCTGTCTTCAGGTCCTTGCGCCAGGCATCTCATGGCTTCAGCATAGCTTTGGCTAGTGGTTGACGCTCCACTGGTGGCTATCTCCAACTGTTGGTGTTCTATCTCCGGCTGACCACGTGCACCATTGTTATAGACTTGACCGATGACCAGATAATCTCCAGAGGATTGTGGAGCAGCCTGAAGTTGAAAATGTTGCTCTCCATTCCTGATACTGGTGGGGCCAGAGATGCTACCAGTAGCCTGAGATATTGCCTGATGAATCAAACCTGTCTGGTCGATCACAAGTTCTGCCTCAGTCTCTTCCTGCCCATCCAGGTCCTGCTTTACTTTGTGGTCATGGACGACCTTGGGGCCCTCACTGGCCTGGTCGATATCCTCCTGCATGTCGTCGGTGCCTCTCAAACTTTCAGCAAATGCCTGCTCCACAATATTCTGTGTAGGCGGATTGCCTATAACACCAGGCTGAAATATACCACAAACCCTGGACACGTCTTGCAGTTTGATGTATTCATTCCCATGCTGGGACCTTGTGTGATGAACCAGGTCTTTATAGCTGTTTGTGGTAAATTCACAGTCTTTGCACATGTACATGTTTTTACCAGCATGTTTTTTGGTGTTTCTTACGTGCTTTCTCAGGTTCTCTTGGGCGTTACAACGATAGTTACAAAAAGGGCACTTATAGGGTTTTTCACCTGTGTGCAAACGTTTGTGCCTCACCAAGTGTGCAGAAAAACGACTGGCATACTTGCAGTTTGGAAATGGACACACGAAGGGCTTCTCCTTAGTATGAATCCGCATGTGCTTGGTGAGAGCGTAGGTGTTGGAACCTTCGTACCCGCAGACTGAACAAAGGTAAGGCTTCTCCTTTGTATGGGAGCGTTTGTGCGCAACAAGCTCAGATTTGTAGCAAAAGATGTAGGTGCAACCTTCAAAATCACACTTGTAGCGTCTGCCATTCTGGTGCTGGGTAAAGATGTGGTGTTGGAGGACCATCTTAGAACAGTAGGCAGCTCCACAGATTTCGCATATCAGATCTCTCGGCCTGTCTTTGTGGGTCTCCATGTGGCGTGTCAAAACAGACCTTTTGACGCTTTTGAAGGTACAGAGGGTACACTTGAAAGGCTTGATGCCCAAGTGCCTCTTCATGTGGATGTTTAAGTCAGCCCTACGTTTGGTCTTGAAGTCACACTCAACGCATGAGTACGGTTTATCATCCATATGAACTGTCATGTGGACCTTAAGGTGGGCTTCAATGGGGAACTCCTTGCCACAGATACCGCAGCAGTACTTGGTGGAATGCCCGCTCTCTGCTAGGTGTTTGCGCAGGGACACCTTTGTATTGAATGACGTCCCACACTGTTGACAAACAGCTTTGGAGGAATGGACCCTACTATGAGAGCGTAGGGCTCTGTCAAGGCAAAAAGTTTCTTCACAGATATGGCACCTAAACTGCCTTTCCTTACCCTCTTCTCTCGCCACACTCTCTTGGTGCATGGGGGTGTTATTATGGGCCTCCATTCTCTTTTCTGTGGAGGTCTCAAAGTTGCAATAATCGCAAGACATCCATTTCTTTGGCTTGCGCCGGGCCTTGGGTACTTTTTTTACAGCATATCCTGTCTTTAACTGAGATGTAGTGTGGCCCTTCTTGGATCCCTTTGGTCTTCCTCTCTTGGGTGGTGGTATGTGTTTTTCATCTTCTTCACCATCCGATACTTGATCTGGATCTACAAACATTGCACGGACCTTGGGGGTCCTCTGCTTCCTCCTGGGTCTGCCAACTCTCGGAACGTCTGATGGGGCTTCCTCGATCAATGCTTCTGCCTGAACCGAAGCAGAGACATCGTCAGCATCAGTTCCGATCGGCCAGACAGATAGTTCATCCACCACATGGGTTTCCTCCACAACTTGCTCACCTTCTGTCGAAGAAGATGTACAAAGATAGGGTAAAGTAACTTTGAAATTTCAGGAAATGACCAGATTCAGTTGAAATATAATATGCTCAGATCTGTCACTGAATCATACCAGATTTATGGAAAAGGAGAAAAAGATAAACTGAGGCTGCAAAAGCAACTAATTAGAATAATTTAATTAATTTACTAACAATTAGATTCTAATTTACAATAATTAGATTGCACAATTAACTCTATAGAGTATTCAAGAGAACAAAGTCGGCAGAAAGTTATCGGATTATGTTTAACTGAATATCTAGTTTATTTGCAATTAAGGACGACACTACTTCAGCACTCCCAGATGCTTCTTTAGTAGCCCTTTAGTAGTATATTCAGTTAAAAAAAAACAACATACAAGTAGTGTTGGCTCTGATGCATGCTGAATACTACTGTACAGTACAGCTGCAGCACAGAGGTCGTGCATACAGTAGGATCTTAAGAAACACCGAATCGACTACAGTAAACAAATTGAAACTAATACCACATTCCATCTCTGTAAATAATTTTGGCTATGTGTAGATGGCTTTCTTTTGCTCATCATTCTTTTAAATTTCAATACAGACAGACAGACGGACAGACAAGGGAGTCACATTGACTACTATAGAGTTGAAACACTTGGAGACAAGGGTAACAACAGTGTACTGTTAGATATGCATATGTACTACTGAATGCTGTACAGTATAACATTCCAATGATCTACAGACCAGCACATACTGTACAGTACATGGCACAGTACAGTGCTTCTTTGTGCAGAAGCAATGGTATTTTAAGCTTTGCATGGATACTTTGCTTCGTGCAGGAGGTCAAAAACATTATTGGAAATCCAGAACAGCATACAGTACTGTACAGCATTTCTGCATGGAGGTGTATGTCTCTGTAACACTTTTTTCCAAGGGACCAATTATTCAGTACTACCCTTTGTCAAATGCTGTGCAAGTCTGGTAAATTGTCAAATTAATGTAAAATACACAAGTATGTTAGAACTGCAAGCAACAAACAAAATTGTTGTCAGTGACATATCAATAGGCAGTTCATAAAGCACTAACTGCAAACAAAGCTACAGTAGTCCATGAATTATGCATTTCACAGGCAGAATGATTGCGCTGAATTCCTCTAAAAAAGGCACTGCACGTTCGTACTTTATGAAGGGGCATTCTTTCAGGGCAAAAAGCCACAAACCCAAACCCCAACCAAAGAAGACCAGGCTACCATTACTACAATACGTAAAATTGTTTCATCATCAATTCATGCACACTGTCAGCAAGCAGTTACTTACAGGGAAATATGACCCTCAACAGGAAATCAGAAATATCTACCCTCATAAAACAAACATTTCTGAGAGATATACAGGACTCTGTTTCCTGCGTGTCATATTTCCCAGCTGCATTTCGTAATACAAAGTAAAGTATATACAGCCTTTGGAATAATACCACGCAGTGTGTACTGTATGCAAGAGCTCTTCGTTTCTCCCCCTTGCATGTTCATCCAATGTCAACACTCCGTCCATCTCTATCTAGAAATGAGCACTTATTTTGTCCAACATCATACAATAACAAAGGATAGTACATATACCTCAATAATACAGTATACTACATGTCCACTGTTAAGTATTTTAACAATTGACAAAAAGTGACAAATTCATTTCTACTCTTATTTTCAAGTTCGGCGCTCCCACTGCTGGAATGAATCAACCTGCAAATTTGTGGCTGTGGCAGTAAGTTACAATAACACACTACATATAAGCAAACCGGAAATTCAGCAAAATTACCTTGCCCATACTTTGCCAGTATGCTAAGCAATTTGGACACAATACCCTCTCCAACTTCTTCGCTTGCTGTAAAGCACTGCAGCCTTCTGCCTTAAAGTACTTGATTGAGTTATTGCCTATGGATACTAAACGTAACTCTTTAACGCTTTCTAACTTGCACTTCTGCACATGATAAAATTTTTCAAGTCTGCAGCTCACTTGAGTTCAGAGTCTGAATCAAGTTTATACTTGGACTTGAAAGAATGGAGCCGTTTCCAGAAACTGACTTCTCCAGCTATGCTGACACTGGACTGCCTCAAAATATGGTGCAATAGGGATTTACTCAAATCTGTCAACTAACGGTTTAACCTATAGCATAGGAAGGGTGCTCCAGCAACACTCCAAGACCTCTCGGTTAACAAGCCCAGGTGTCTGAGATTAAGCCACTGACATCGAATAGATTCTGCTGGCAATACAGCAAGGAATCAACTGTTCCTTTAAACCATACCTTGACCTTGGGTTTTCTGGAGGGCCGGACAACCATCTTTGCGATGCTGTATGTACTGCTCGAGACCCTGGATCTCTGTTTTGCATTTCATGCAAAAATGTATGTCGTCTTCATCCATGATGGTCAATGTACTGGCTTTCACCTGGAGACCACAAAAGATAAAACAAAACCAGGGCGGTGAGACTTAGAAAAATAACAACAAACACAAGGAAAATCAACCCCAGAAACATCATCTTGAGCTTCAACATATATTGGAAATAAAAGTTTGCCTCTAATCGGCAGAAGTTAACTCTGAAATAAATCATAGATCAGACACTGATATTACTACATGCTACTTAAATCTTAGTTTTGACAAAAATTTTACTTAATTCCCATGGTTGGATTACTGGACAAACAAAAAAGAAGCCTTCCCCCCTCCCTCACGCACCCCCAAAAACTTCAACTTTACTTATCGATATTTTGTGACATTACTCAAATGTTGTTTTCATAATTATAGAAATGTTCATCCAAACACTGTAAAAAGGACTCCTCCATGTCATCCTGGTAGTCAGGTATTTTGCAGCCCCTGTAAACTTTCTCCATTGACCTGCATATGTATCAGTTTCCCAGTGTGTAAAGGCCACCCGATGAAACAGCCAGACACTCCGCATTCACTGCAGTTCACTACACGTAACCCACTTGACCACATATATGCATGTACTGTACGTCTGTCTGGTGCAGGTGAGAAGTGTTCCCTAGTGTTCACTGAGGAGTGGTTATGTAGATGTACTCTATTCTGATACTGTCAGTGGTCTAGTTGTTGGCATTTCAAAGCAGCAGATCAGGAAACAAAGCAGGACAAATGTGTATCACTGATTACGATTATTTATTTATTTTTGATGCAATCACACACATCTGCAAATATCCACTCTTACTGTATAGTGAGCATGAATTCAATTGAGAACTGCCAGATCTGTCAACTTTGAATTTTCAAGCAAATGTAAACGAGTAGGTTACTGAAGATCATGAGCTCTAGATGACAATGTACCTCTCTGTAGGTCTATGGAAGTACTAATGCCAATATTTGCCAAAGTACAATGCAAATACATACTTACTGTTTCTATGAAAGAAACAATTTCTGAGATACTTTTGCGCGTCATGAATCCTCTACATTTGACATAAATTTGAGAAAAAGTCCCTGTAATATCAGCATGCTCTTTTGTTGGCACCTGACTTAACGAAAAGGTCATGTAACATGCATCTAGCGAAGAGATGGCTCGATTCAACAGGCTCAGAGTAAAATCCTGAATGCAAATTCATTAGTATTGTGTTTATATCTGTTACTGTCTTTGAGATGGTTTTTTAAAGTTTGATGAAAATGCAAATATGACAATGTGGAGTGTTGCACTGAGTCAGCTTTTCTTTTCTTGGACCTATCTTTTTTCTTAATTTCTTGTCTCCTGGTTTACACGTAGAGTGATATCAATAGAGAAAATACATGCTTCCACAGCAAACCCCTTGTGCATACTTCTCAACAGACCTTGCAATAAAATTGAAGTAAACATAGGATCACATACAGCATATAATACAGTATATGGCATATGATGTGAGTCCCTCTCTTGCAGTAATACTGTATGTACTATTGCAGTAGTTTCCACTACAAAATTATGCCACAAGCACCATAGTGTAGGTCCATAATGCAGTCAGGTTGTGAAAAAGGGCCATCACCAGCCACTGGCAGCCAGATTTGAACATACGCCTACAGATGTCGCCTTCTCTCATGACTGGTTATTACGGTATTGTACAGTACATGTCTGGAGAGTTACTCAATGTTTAGAGACTTCTGTAGGGTGAACTCATTTCATCCTTTTGCGAATCACTCTGAACAAGTTTGAGCCTATTCAAGCATGAAAAGTAGTACAGTAAAGTAGGATGCACTGTGGCAGTAGTGTTACTGAGTGCAGTCTGTTAGCTGGTGCAATCTGTTTAATAGCTCAAATGACATTTGACCTTAATTTTTTTTTTTATCAACACATTATATACAAACACATGCATACACTGAATATTGTCAAGAGCAAGTTGCAGAAACAGCGGGATCTTTAAGGGTCATTAGATCTATCCCAATTTGTGTGGCCAGGTAAGAAACCTAAGATGAAGAGGAGGGAGTTGCTATCCAGGTATGTAAATCTTCATACTACTGTGCATGTGATTGGGCAGAGTCAAGGTTCCTTTCTTAAGTTACTGCATCTTGCATGCTTCAGTGTTTTCATAGTTCATACTTTGACCCATTTATTCAAAGTGGTCTTTATCCTTCTATAAAGCAACCCCCTGAATCTTGTGACAAATATGCAATACCTACTGCAGTTTACATACAGTATGAGTAGGCCCTACTGTATGAGTACTGCACAGTGACACATCTATTTTGAGACCATGTATGCTTTTCATGACAATCATAGTTAAGGGGCTCAATGAGTTAGTTCGAAAAATTCCACACATTTTGTTGCATCTGTTGGATATAACACATGTTGATGTCAAATGCTCAAACTAAGATCCTGTGAAGATCTGACACACAACCAAAGCAACAGAGATAGGGTAATTAGATACTGAAATCACTCATTGAGAATGTGACACCTTTTGCCACAAGACATTACAAAGCATAGGCAACCCCTATACACAAAAAGTACAATTTCTCACATTTTCATGAAACATAGGGTTTGATTAATAATTAATGAGACTAATTAGAAGTATTAGCATGTAACTGTATTCTTCAAACATGTCACAAACCAAACAATATCAACTGAATGAGCCTCTTCAACTTGTTGAGTATTGCAAAACTACCAGCACAACTGCATATTAGTTATGATTGAAACCAAAACATTACAACTGCACATTTAGCACAAACAAAAGAGATTAAATTCATATACTGGACGGTACTGTACATCTTGGAATGCGTTTCGTAATGTCACAGACAGCATACAGTAGAATATTGTATCTGCTGGTGCAGTCATGGCAAACAACATTAACAGTAAGAATATCAATCACACCATATGCGCAGAGTTTAATGTACTGTAATTATTCAACCTATGATGCATATATTGTTGCAGCTCCCACATGTAGATTATTGCACAAAAATGCAAGCACTGCAAGCATTTGCATTGTGACTCACATGTAAGTTTAGATGTAGAAAATGGCACATTTATACTGTTCATGTGCAGGTCATGTGCANNACTACTGAATTTATACAGAAGGCAAAATGTCCCAAAACCGTGGGAAACAAATACTGCATGAAACTCACTGGGGTCTCTGGGAAAATGAAGAGAAAACTCAGCCAACACTGTAATGTCACTTGGATATACTGTACAGTGTGTGCACAGCATCACTACAGCTGACTACTATTTTGTTGCTACTGTATAAGTGAGAGTACAAACCATGACCTATAGCCACAAACTATCATCAAACTGAGTAGTACTGAACCATTCCACGTGCTATTGTGTGATCTAAACATCTGCCTACAGTAGTGAGTTTTCCTTTCACTTTACCATTCATAACTACTACTGTATGTTCAGTATAGCAAATATCGATGCCATGCTACATACAGTATGTATGCAGTACTGTCCATGTACTGTACAACACATCAAGGCAGTCAATGTAAGAAGCATTGCAGCTTTCCAAATTTAAGGTATGTAACTTATGTTGGTTGAAGACCAAAGAAAACAAAATGTCTTTAGCTTGAAAGACTTCTCATACAATTTTGATTTATTTTTGCCATTCCACCCCAAATTACATGATTTACAATTTTACAAACAAGCATACTTTACAATCAGTTTTAGAAGTGCATAACATTTAGAAGTGCATAACTTGGGAAGAAAACAATGTTTTTGGAAGAAGATTTGGGGAGACGTTTGTCCAACACTTCTGGTCCAGATTTCATAAAGCTCTCACCAGGGTTTTGTTCTCCTTCAAAAGGTTATCAGAATTTTTCCTCTGCTGACCTACAATGATCTAGCTGGAAGAGGATAGGGATCATCTACTCACAACACTAACTGCACACCAAGCAACTTTCCCTCCTTCAGATTTGTGTTTACAAGGTTTTCAAACTGTTCTCTACTGACCTCATGTGACCCTTGACCTCATCAAAAGTTGACAGATATCATCTACTTATCAAGTGTACCAATGGTTAAGGCTAAAGTTCAGATATCCTCCTTAATAGGTTTTAGACTTTCCACTCTGGTGACCTCAAATGACCTTTGACTTACCTGACAACTGACAAAGAATAGGGATCATCTACTTATCTATGAACTACCTACACACCAACTTTGAAGTTCAAGCAATTGCTCCTTCTTGAGATAGACACACAACTCAACACTACAAATGGAGTTGGGACTTCCTTGAAATTAAGAACTATTGTTGCTTCTGGGACCCTAACCTTAATAATGCACTCCCTATTGTTGTTTTTCCAAGGACTTGAGAAATCTTCAAGAGATTCCCTCTGGCAGACCAGAAATTCTTTTGTTCACATCCTCATTAGGTACTACAATACAACGGTACACACAAACACATACACACACAACATTGCACAGATTCCTTGCCTGTCTTCTGAAAGGAATAAACCAGAAAGCCAAAAGGCTTTGTGATTCCTTGCTATATTATAACAAACATGAATTATCCACATGACAAGTATAAGATCAACTGCAGTTATTTTTCTTGAAACACCACATTAATAAGCCTTTAACCCAAAAT
>VJOZ01156260.1:0-10409 GCA_009801055.1 Stichopus horrens | reverse complement strand
ATCTTTATGAAATATCAATTTTCTTCACTGGCCAATCTCTTTAATTGCTTAGCAGCTTTTCTTGGACATTTGGTGAATGAAATCACCTTTTTTTTTGGTTTTAATATTCCAATCAAAGTGCAGAGGAATTTTGACTTTTTGATATATCACCTTCACGTGGTGTATGACTGAAAATCATCATGATTTTGTTTTAAATTGTTACCCACTGTTTGTTTTTTTTTGGGGGGTCCTGTTATGTATCTCTGACGGCAAATATCGGTTACTCAGTGGCTTTCTGGTGCGTCTACACTTTGAGCACACAGGTAGAAAGATACATTAAACTATTTTCCAATTGTGCTTTACATCGCTGGTTTTGCAAAGCATATTACCTGGAAGGCTGTAATATTAGAGAAATTACATCACTATGTATAGGTTACTTTTACTTTTTCCAACTCTCCTTTTTTTAAAAACTATACTGTTTGATATTTGTTTGGTATATTTATGTCCTTTACATCTTTTTTTTTTGTAATATTTATGCATAAAAAATCTCTAGAGTGTGCTAAAGAACAAAGGTGTACAGTATTAAAAATCAGAATAATTGATCGCCTCCAGGGATGCCTAGTGCATCACCTGTTGGTCTAACTTTATCATTGTCCAGATGTATACTCACAGACATGTAAGAGAAAATGTATGAGAACAAATTGCAATCATGACTGCAATCCTTTTTACATTGCATTGTTATTGTAAATCATTCTCGATTACTTTCACTTCAACTGTTATTATTAATGAACAATCGTCACTTTTGAAATCTGAAAATAATTGTATTTGATTACATTCAGATGAAATCATCCCAAGCCATGGTAAAATTTCTTCAAAAAGAGTTTGGAGAGAAGAAACTATCATACTGCATTTGATGCAGCACATATAATGTAAGCGATTCAAATAATTATGTAATAAATAATTACACAGTAGAAAACGTCCATCCGTCCAGCCACATAAAACATGTCAGTGTATCTTGAATATCTTAAAAATACAAGGTTTAAATATGTTCAAAATATAAATTGCTAAAATCTGTACTTGTACTCTCTCAAACATAGTTTAGAAAAAAAGTACAAAAATACTTCAAAAACTTTGGAAATAATTCAAGGTGGAATGTATGAAAAAATCTTTTGCCATTTCTTTTTCTGGTTCAATGTCTTATGTTTGTGCAAGTAAACAGAAGAAAAAACAAAAGAAATTCATGAAATGGGAGGGAGAACCTGATACATATATCAGGGATTCTTTGAGGTATGAAAGACTGAATGCATCCTAAATAATACTTTACAAAATTGAAGTTTAAAAAAGTATTTTAGCATGTGGATAATATACTATGAATGTAATATAAAACTATATTTACACAGACTTACTGAAGCCGAGATATGGTATTTTCGTTTTTCGTACCGGTGGGTATGAAGTTGAATAACAATTATAATAATCATGATTAAACTTTTTATCTCAAAAAAAAGAAGCTGTATCTGAGAATGCCATATGACACTCAGACTTACCATGTTCACAATCTTCCACATGATTAATTTGATGTGGAGGATGGAGAGGATGCAGTCAGAGAGACAGTAACTGTCTGAGAAATCTCTGGCCATTGGCAAGACAAATATAGCCTTTTCACTTCAAATTCAACCAAAAGTGGCTACTTTGGCAGCTGCTAGTCATTTTCCTACAGCTAAAATTTGTATTTGTACTCATGACGAAATAAAACAGTAAGGAAATGGGGAACCTTCCAGTCCAAGAGAGGCAGGCACACAATAGTCTCTGGGATATCTTTGGTTCTCTCTTTGGGCAGCTGCTAAATCAAACGGGAGGAGGGTCTCACTTCTTTGGAGCTTTGGAGACGTTCTTCGTTGCTTGGCCGAGCTGTACTTGCTTGGCGTTAGATCCAAATTGCATGGTGCTGATGGATTCAGAAATATTACTCTCAGCTGGACTGATATTGACAAACAGACAGGCCTGAGCAAAAAAGGGATGACAAAAATAAAAATTAATTGCAACTGAGGGAGGTGATTTGTTTACTAACGACAAATGGTTTATAATGGTCTTGTATATACACATGTAGTCATGTATGCATATAAGGTGTAACCCCCCAAAGTGAAAGATTAAGTGTTTTAAAGAAGCATATTTTCTAATGGTACCGTATGTCCAATGAATGTCAACCATGCCGTCTCTGAGGAATTACATTATATTTTGCCACTTCTTGGAAATAAAAAGTCTGCCTTAGATTGACCCCCCTGAATGTTTGTCTGTCATGCAACGTACAAGCCTTTCAGGCAGTTTCACGGTACTGCGTCACCAGGGATGGAAATTAAAATGTTTGATCTCATCACTTTTTCACACCTAGACTCATTTTTGTGGTACCATTCTTCATCACAAAAAAAAAAATGAGAGCAATAATTTGCTGTCATATTAAAATATTCTCTGACTGGATCTGAACATGACACCATCAAGAATACCAAAGATGGAGCAATGTATGCTGATACAATAACACAATTACTGCTGGAAGATACCCTACCTTGGCATCTCCACCTAGGGAAGGCTGCAGAAGATGGGTCAGTTTAGAATTTCTGTAAGGTACATGGAGAGCACTACTCTTTAGACCACTGAATACCTAAAATGTGAATAGAACAAACACAAATGTGATGAAAGCTTTCAGGACAATGAGGACGTTTTTACGGAGCAGAATTTGAGAAATACGATGACCTGACAAAGAACTGAACAATACAAGATAGAACCAAACTGACAAGAAAATGAGACATGATTTTAACTGCTTATTTTGCACAGCTACAAAATTAAAGAGAAAAAATAGATACTATTCAGCTAAAGTATTACAAAACAGTCACAACCTAGAAAGGCAACAATTACAGCAAAGTGACCACAAGTTGCGGTTGATCGAGTAAAACGATATAAATGACTGGTAGCTGACACCATCATGACAGCAGCCAATACCTTCTCTAGATGATATTGTCAATCGGCCTCTTTCGAACGCTAAAACAGCAGTGACTCACCTGACCCAAGGATGTCAATGACTTGTTAATGGCAGCGGCTTCAACTAAAGTTTGACCGGTGGCTCCAGTCTTGGCAATCCTCTCAGATCCAGCCAGGTCGACCAGTGTCAAGGAACCGAAACTGATGGCCTTGGAGACCTTGTCGACACCTTCCACGGTCAGGATCAGGAGGAGGTGAGAACGAGAACTGGTTTGGGGGGAGGAATTAAATTACAAAAGTTAGCTACAGAAAGGGGCTCCACATCAAATGAATATTATGTTAGTACCACATCACACATGACAGATAAAAACCACTGCACAACAGTGCACGCAGGCATAGAGATACAGGCAATAGAGGGCAGTATTTAAGAACGATCAATTTCATAGCAATGTATACTATGGGTGGTGTAGATAACTTCATACAAAGAGGAAAGTAAAATTGAATTTTTCCTGCATTCAAAGTACAAGATAAATAAAAGGAAAAAATTTTAAAATACAATGATGAAATATGAGAAGACTATTACTGTCACATGGCTGGGAAAATCTAATGTTCAAGGTTATAGTCCCATAATTTACAAAATGCTGAATTGAATTAATCCAACCAACCGTGACAGTAAACAGTGATGGGTACAGTGGTAGATATACACTATGTGCTCCATAGTAGGCACTGCAGGCCCCTTGAAATTATGACAAACGTACACATTACTAAAAAGCAAAAGTGCACACCTTGTAGAGTTCATATTGGTTGCAGCAACACTTCTATTTGCATCTCCCATTGACATAATCTTTGTGATATCTTCCTCCTGCTGGACTTCAATTTCCGTCAGTCCATCCAGAAACAGCCGCTTCCCTTTCATCTTCACGTCTAATGTCCCTTTCTGTTCCTCCGTCAGTAAGTCTTGGATGTGTTCGTTGTACACCTCGATCATGGCTACCTGAAAAAGCATTCGGCGGTGAAGTACGAAACTCAAATGAAATTTGTCGTTCACACCAGAAAATTTGCACCATTTGGCTAAAATTTTCTTCGATGTAAATGGTTTCCGTAACGAAAGTGACTGCCAAACCAGAGTTGAGATTCTTCCCTGAAATGTCTTATTATTTCCTACTCTAGGCTTTCTACCAACTGGAAAGCAGGTTGGAAGAGAACGACACACTTTTCAGGTGGACGTTTCATTGAGGCCAACAGAACGAGACAGACTTTACAAGAAGACAAGCCAGCCATAAAAAGAAAAAATAAAAGTTATGCAGAAACAATGAATTGCCAATTATTACAAAATAACCTCTGTTCATAGCTATTGTCCTCTGCTTACTTTCAAAGTGTACGTGACTTGCTCTCTTTCGTTACATATGCGAAGCAATTCTCTGATGGCCCTGACGTTCACCCCTGGGTCTTCCTTGGTACCCATCATGGTGTAGGTTTTACCCGATCCAGTCTGACCGTAGGCCATGATGCAGATGTTGTAGCCGTCCACGCATGAGGTTATGATTGGAAGCGCCTCTTGGAAGACCTGCAAACAAAGGGACTAAGGTATTAAATTGTTTATGTATGCCATTTCACATTTATACAGCAAGCAGTCTGACAATGTTACTTCATTGCACACTCAGCCCGTATCAAGCCGTACTTTTTTCTACTGTGCAAATGCAAACACGCAAATATACGTACTCATATCTCTCATTTGTGTCATCAATTTTTTTTGCATTTTTTTTATGACAAATTTTAAACATGCTTTAATTGCCAAAAATGAAACAAGAACTGTTAACATAGAAACTGGTGGTGAATTTTTCACCCCCAGTCCAATGTTCTGCATAAAATTTTAACCTTTACCAACTAAAGCTGTTGACACACATATAATAATATTCCATGATAAGTACAAGTACTGCATAAAAAATATCTTAACAAATATCAAGGATACTAAGTATACAGTCGTCATGGTTGCAAAAAGGATTTGACAAAGAGTGCTCTGCACTGGGAGATTTTCTGGTAAAATAACTTGCAAACTTGAGAATATTTCGTGCACATGGTGCACAGAAGAACCCCCTTTCCCATTACCTATGGTTATGCCTAGTGATTTTGATGCTGCATGCGATTATATGTTTATTTTCATCATTTCTCACCTCAATTTGCTTTGAGTCAGGAGTGAAGACCCTATCAAACTGGAAGGACACTTTCTTGCCAGCAGGGTTACTACAGGAGATATCCTGTTCTGTCGGAAACTGATGGCAGCAACCCACACGGCTGTCGTATCGAACCCGGCAGAAGACTCGAATGTTCCCTCTCAGTTCTTGTAGCTTTATGAGGGAACGAAGAAGAGAATCTCATAAAGAAATAGTTGAAATATTAAAAAGATGAGGTAGGGAAGGAATTAATCTACAGAGTAAAGATTAGAATAGACTTTGACGTTGCCAGAGACCAGCTGGCTTTAACTTGACAATATAGGTAATCAAGCACCATTTATTCCAATGATACTATCATTTACAGTGATCATCACGCACCCTCTAAGATTCAACCCTGCACGGTTTTAGCCGAGCCAGCTGATGATGGGCAACTGTAACCAACACTGACAATTGCCAGCTGGCGTGAAAACCTAATCATGGGACTACTGACCAAAAAAGAAAAAAAATCAATAAAATTCCAAAGGAAACGTCTGAAAATTCATGGAAATATACATTATTGCAATATAAAACAAACCACAATTGATGCAAAACAAGGCATACATCCAGAGTCCTAAAACAATCACTGATATTGAAAACAAAACTTTGTGTTAGGCATTGCAAACCCTAAGATCCACCCCTACCCTAAGACACACCCTTCACCTAAGACCCCCCCTACCAGATGCCATGAACACTTCACTGCCAAAGCACTATAGCCAATGGGTCAGAGTTCTTCAGCTAGAACGCTTGATTGTGTGGATTTAACATATTCAAGTTATAAAGTTGGCATTAAATTGAAGAGACAGAGGAGTAAGTTGGGAGAGAGAGAGGTGTTGAAGTCACTGCTAATTGGTGGGAACATTTAAACTAAAGGTTAGAACAGATAGAGTGAATGTTCACTTGGGGTAATTTTACCTGGTTATACAAGAGCCTTCTCTGCAAACACTCTTTCTTGTAGAGTATTTTCAGATCGTCCAATTCCTGGTTGGTGCTTGTATCAGCATTCTTCATCTGAGAGAAGGTTGCAATCACTTGCTTCACCATCTTCCCCATATCTGCGACGAAACAACGAAACAGGGTAAAAAGTGAAAAAGATCAAAAGATTTGCACCTTTGTCACCAACCGGACTGTCATGATATAATGTAAGTGATTATTTAGACATATGCTACCTCCTTTAACCCACATGTCAGGGATATGTAAGGAACAGTTCAATTGTGATTGAAGAAATCAACAACGAAAGACAGAGAACCTACAATCAAAGCATTGTTCTAAGCAACCTAATCGTGTAAGAATAGTTGACTGAAATGATGTTGCTAGGTGAATGCTATTGAACTGGAATTGACTAATAAACTAATGAAAACCTTCTGGCTTATTGAGCACCTTGTCATTGCTCCATTTGCTTGGTCTTAAAGTATTAGCAGTAATTAAATTAAACGCACACCTCGCATTCTCCTCTTGAACTTCTTCTTTCATGACATTCTTGACATAATTCTGAGAATACACACAATTGAGTTGAAAACCTCAATACTACCGTCCTATACTATTACACACTTCAATCACAGCAAATCAAAGGAGAAGCTTTAAACAACTACTGCCCCACGGCCCACCAATCCAAACAAAGGATTGAGACATCTTTTCTTTATGTAAGTTCCATGAGCAAAACTATGAGGAAAGATCTACCTTTTCCATGCTTTAGGGAAAAGACTTATTATATGTATTTTTGCACACCTTAACTAGTACCATCTTTGCTTACATGCAAAGGAACATGATGGAGAAATTTGATACACATTGACGGTGAATTAAGACCCTCACACCATTTTGAAAGAATATCAGCGTGTCCGGCTAGCGTGACAATATCTCTATACATGTAATGTAAAGAGATGAAAATCCATGTTGATAAGTAGTCATGGTGGAATGTATGTTTCCATCACTTTAAAACCTATTTTTCCTTCCACCACTGACATATTTTCATAGACCAGATGAAACTCAATATATTTTTTTTTGACAATGGCAATGCAGACTTTAACTTACTTTAGCATACAGAAAAATTTTCTAGTTATAGACAATGGTGGGGTAACAGAATACTTTGTGTCAAATGTTAGTATGATCAAGGAAGCAATTTTCATGCATCTATTTTCTCAGAGGTTCCTGATTCATCTTTTTCCAGTGGTTTTGTTCATGTAGCCTTTCATTATAAAGTATTTGCTTACCTTCAAAATTCTGTTTCACTTCTTTCTTTAAAGTGACCTGAGATTTGTCCAGGTTCTTTGCTGTCGCATCGAGTTTTCTCAAAGTTTCTTTGTCAATTGTTGGACCTGTCAAGCAAGAAAATTATGTCATAATCAAACTTTATTGTCAAGAAGTGGAAAATGTATGCTCTACAATGGAGAATATTAGGAACTTCTAATCACAAAACATTCAACCAGACAATAGCACATTCCTCTAAACATTACCATTAAAAAATGATATTGACATCTGCTTCATCGGTAACCCAAGAAAAAAAAAATGATAATTCAAACTAAAAAGTGTATGATTGGAATAGACACTAAGAAATTTGATGGTATAAACCTCCTACCAGGCTTTTCTGAACCATTCCTGACATTAATTTTAAGTGCAATACCTTTCACGGATCAAACTGTTTGGGGGGGGGAGAATAATAGTTTGATGCAAATGTCAATAGATTGCTCCATTGACAAATTAATTTTGGCCTAGTTTCTAGACTTTTTCCTTTTCAGACTAAAAGTAAAGCTATTTTTAGCCTGTCCTTCCTATCAAGGGTTTCTGACCCACTATCTTCAAATGTCAAAACCTTTAATGCTCTCCAACATATGAAACAGAAGTTTTTGTGTGACATGATCAGCACAGTCTGCACCGAATACAACATGAAAAGCCCATGAAAGTTTTTAATTGACTCTAATATAGGTTATTTCTCTCCATGTATCAAGTACATTACCTGCTGGTGGTGCTGCCTGTTGCTTTGGATCCTGATCGATGTTTCTAGAGTTTGGAGACGGGTCTGCTTCTGGAGTTTCTATGTCCTTTGTTTGACAAAATAATAGAAATCATACAAAGGTAAAATGTATGCAAACGTTAGGACACATCAAACTAAATTGAAAAATAGACTACCTTAGCATTTTAACTTGTGTTAGTCAAGTGAGTCAGTTGCTACCAAGCTGAGAATAATGTGACTACCTGCTAAACCCTGAAACATTTTCAAAATGGGAATGAACAGGAGAGTGGGCTGGGGGGTGAGGGAACGGAGTTCTATTCAAAAACATTGTCCTAATATATCACTACCACCATGGTCCTTTCAAACAGCAGTTGTTATACAGAAGGTATTTATGACACCCAGCAGTGGCCAACAGAGTTGGGAAAAGTGCCTTTTATACACTGGCACATTTTTCTCCGGTAAGATCATTACAACATAGAGTTGATATTAGTACCCAAGATGGACAGGTGGGGTATCGACAAACACAATGCCATGCATGCTCCAAAGGCCAGCTGATATGTGAATGATTGGCACCCTTTATCGGTACCGAGAGGCGCTATTATTTTAATTGATAGGTACTGCAGAACTCATGACATACAGAGGCATGAACTGCTAATAAACTGAAGATGGTGCACCATGTGTGACGCATATGAATAAGAGTAATTCAAAATTGTAACAAAAAAAAAAGTTGATGACTCACAGGACTGTTGGCTACCCTGACCGTTTTGCCAGTTTTAGGTCTCTCCTGCTGAATGGCTGCCATTTTCATATTAGAAGTCTTCAATTCGACTTCTAAGGCTGCAGAACTTTCTCTCAACTTCTCAAGCTGGTAGGAACAAACAATATTTCACTTTGATAATAGTTTGATCAGTGGTTTTGAAGGTGCTGGATAAGTCAAAGACAGTTTCACATCCACAAATGTTTGCACAGTATGAGTAACTACTGTAATAAGTCAATATTTCTTTCATCAACTGTTTAAATACTTTAATAGCAACATGTTTCAAAGATTTTTTAAATTTTCACATGAAGCTTAAGCCTATCAACAAATGATTTACCGATACTGTTTGAATGTAAGTAATAATGCTCAGAGATCTATGTACTTTTTATATGTCACCAAAGTGCACTTGTCCAAGTCAAGAAATCAGATGTAAGGTTCACTAAAAGTGAAGTTTACATCTTACCTCAGTTTTCATCTTGGTATTCTCAGCATGGAGTTTCTTGGCATGGCTGGTGATTTTCTCGTAATTCTTTTGCTACAAATAGAAAAGCAAAAGGTAACTTCTCCCAGAGGACTGAATTGCAAATGGTACATTCCTTAATACCTTGCGATGATTTTGACGTTTGTATTTGTTTTTATTCCAAACAAAAGTCCAATTGAAAGGTGCAGGAAGAAAGTCAAGGGCAGATATCCATGAAAACAAAGCATCTCGTTGAGTTCTGTTTGTCCAATAATTTAAAATATTAAATATCCTTCTACGAAACTCCCCTCAACCTCCCTCCTGAAAAAATTCTTTTAAATCTAACAAGACGAAATTATTTAGTGTCACTGTCTCACCAATTTGGCAAACTTTTCTTTGAGAGCTGATATTTGATTATCCTTCTCTTTCATAACTTTGGTATTGAAGCCGGCCAGCCTGTCTGGCGAATCCATGACCCCGGTGTCATTGATGGTATGATAGGTGGTGATTGCGTCGTCCACGTCGTAGTTGCTCTGCCTGAGGGCAGCAACCATGTCGTACTTGTCCTTCCAGTTTGGTATGTTATCCTGTGGACCAAACGATGTATCGTTGAGACTTGGGCGTGTGTATGACAAAGAGGGAGATGGTGGTTTTGACATTGGAGGCCAAGCATTAAAAAAATGACTGCGGCCTAATTTTTGAGTGATACATGGCCTTAATCATGCTTAGAATGATAACCTTTATACCTGATCTATGCCACATAGCAATACACCTAGTTGACAGATTTTCACCATAAAATGTCCATTTTACCTCTTTTAAATATATTCAAAGTTACTTTCTCTTTAATATACTGCAGTGATAGTCTAACCTCATACACTGAAACCAAAGTGACAGATTATAATATATATTTAATTCTAGTTTTTGATTTGAATCTGAATGAAATTCTAGCCCTTGCTGTAAATTTTGGAGCATGGTAAATCTATCATAACTAGGTACCAAGTAGGGAAAGAAACATACAGAAGCAGAATGTAGACATGTACCAACTGAAAATAGGTTGTCTATCAAGAATGGCACCACAAC
>VJOZ01156215.1:0-11479 GCA_009801055.1 Stichopus horrens | reverse complement strand
GGGGGGGGTGCAGAAAAGATTGAGACTTGTTTACATTCTTTATGCATAGTAAAAAGCGATGGTAATCTAACAGCACAGTTTTTTGATCTGTTTCAATCATAAGGTACACATTGCATATCCCAGCATACACGTAACGTCTTTACAACCGTTTGAAAAAGGCGTAGCCGTGTCATTGTAAAAACGTTTTGTAAATATCATGTGCTGTAATAAAAAAATGTTTCATAAACCAAATGCTGTTTACCGCGGCGAACGAATTTTACAAAAGTTGTCGAGACGTTTTCGGCTTTTTAATGTTCCATGGATGGAAGTGGAAAATTGCACAAACCCTTACATGAAATAAGTCATGTTGCCTTTAGTTCAAAATTTCAGGATTGATGTAAAAGTTAGCAAAATATTGTCGAAAGGCACTATCTGAAAAAATGTCATAATGTTATTAAGCGAATCAGTAAACATGCTATGGTTTAGCATCATTTGTTGTAATTGTTTCATTAAATGACATTCCAAAACACAGAGAAGTTCAAAAGAAAGAACTCTTTGGAGGGAATAGTGATGTTTTATATATGGAGAAAAAATAATAAAAATGTAATAATAAAGGAAGACAAGCACATCGACGTGTTGCTAGGCTGATATATGACTAGCAGTTACCTTCAGGTTAAAGGTTATATTACTGAAGCTGTATTGTCGGACTTAGTTGAAGGAGGATGTGTTGTTATTCCTATATTGCCATTTTCAAGAGTGAACTTAATAACGGGATAAACTTCTTTGAAGCTGTATTGTCTACATGTTATTTTTTTTCTTTTTTTTTCTGGGAGTTACGTTGGTCTATAGCATTGGCACTGAAGTATTGAGCATTTACCACAGGGCCCGATTCCGCTAACTTTCATCCTAAAACTCATTTCTCTTTCTATTGTAATTAACACTCTAAGAAACCTGTCATACATGTTAATTTCTAGATTGATGTTAACTTAAAAGAAACAATGGAAGATGCCGATAAAGGCTACTTTTCTTTAAACGACACATCATGCTTTAAACTGGCGGAGGTATAGCTCCTACGTTTTTGTATACTGAGGGTTATATTAAATTGAATGGTATAATCATAAAAGCATCAAGTTTAAGTTTGCGTTCCTAAAGTAATTTGATAAGGATTGTATACTAGTCGGACTCAGTCCAAACAGCCATTGGATTAATTTCAGCGGGAAAATGGTAATCCGGGTGTTGCCATTTATAGATGTTGTATCTAACCGATAAAGAAGGATTTTGCTCAATAATACGAAAGTCTTATCTTTTTTATTTTTTTTAGATGAAAAGAGAATGCGGGAATTGCACAATAATTCTGTGTTTTTCTCATTATTGAGGGTTTTTTTTATCCCCATCTATTAGCCAACCATCGTGGGGCTGCTGTACATAAATTTATTTGAAAAAGTTCATTAGGCAGTAGGTAGGACTTATTTCATAAAGTCCTTCTGTATCAACGAAATACCTGACAAAACAGCTCAAGATAGCGTCATTGGGGTCTTGGTTTCAATACTGAAAAAGGGTGTGGGGATACGCCCTCTTTTTTCCTCGTTATAAATATTTTAATGCTTATACTGGATAAGTGATATGAACAACTCCCGATCATCTTCTCATGTTAAAGTTTATCTTTATAAGATTTGTACCGTGTCCTTAACAGAGTGCATTGCATTTCCACCGCAGGCAGCAAAAGGAGAGCGTGGCGCAGCAGTTACTGCTGTAGTAACTCTCCAACTACTGTACCGTAAAAACTTCAATGTGACAATAATCTCACCTACCACATTATAGACCATACAACATGGCCAGTGGAGTCTCGTATGTAACTGCAATGCTTCCGTAATAGTGTTTCTTTCTTTCATATTGTGAGAATTGCATTCGCCTACTACTCTAGTATTTCAGTGACCATGAGTATACTTTGAAATTTAAAGGACTGGGTGTTGTTTTATGAACTAAACTTCAAAGCTTATTTTGAATATTGTTAAGACAGAATTTCTTTCCGATAACCCCAGCAAGGTTTGATAAATTGTCTCTGCTACAGTTTGGGTTGTTTTTGTCAATCTTATATGTTCTCGTTCACAGAAAATAGAAAAGTGATTCACTGTCCTAAAACTGAGTCAATTTATCCCCATGGTGACTCACTCTATAAAAAGTTAGTCACTATGGGGACAAATTGACTCAGTTTTAGGACAGTGACTCACTTTTTATTTTCTGTGTTCTTTTTTGTTTGTATTTGAAAAGTATCCTGTAAATGAGTGAAGTAGTTATGGTATGCCTTTATTGTTGTTTAAAACTATAAAATGTTTATTCCTTCATATTGAACCAACAAAAATCTTCAGCATATGTGCAGTTCAGTTGAGACTACAGTCAAGAACAAACCCTGTTCTTGAAGACACATGCGTCATGTCAGTATGAATTAGTACGTCTTAGTTTACTGATTAATTGAATTATCAATCACAAAATCAATCGATTGATAGAGACAGATTGAGTGCCATTCTAAAGTTCATATAAAATTTTTAACGTATATTACACACATCTATACCCCTAAATATTTAAGTTTCCTGTATTTTAACCTATACATTGATAACTCATAAAATATAAGGTCATACCATATAACTAGCCTACTACATTTCGCGATTTGATGGTTACGTTATACCTGAGATCTTTCATAAGTACTTCAAGTAAAGTTAAGGTACTGTTTTTACTTACCTTTTTACTTTTTGTTATGGAATCACGAAAACAAAAAAAGGGTAAACCTACCACCACCACTCTCGTATGCAAGGTAAGGGAACCTCCAAACATTTCCAAGTCCTACGGCGTAGCCGAGGCAGGAGAGGATGAAATCGGCCTTGTTACCCCAGTTACCCCTCGCCTCGTTTTCGTCACCCTTAAAGGTAAGAGCAACCTGCAAAATAGAAAACCACAACTGATTTCACTTTTCTGTTGTTGTTACGGATAAAGTATGATAAAGTCATGTGATCTTAATAACATTCCATTTTTTTAAAAAAAGTATTTTTTTTAAAGAATTAACACTCAATTAAAGGAATACAACTGGCAAATTCATGCAAAGATAAAAGACTTGATAGAACTTAAGAACATATAACTTGAATATACAAACTCACAGCTTTGTGACCATCCGCCATTTCTTCTACGCTAGATTTTCTTCTCCTCAATTAAAGTATCCAAAAACCTTTAAAAGATCTCAGAGTCTGGTTTCATTTCCCGATAAATATGTAGATATTCCAACCCGGCCGATCCCTTGTAATTATGCTTCCTTATTCCCGTTTAGCAAAGAAAATAGTTTTCTTGGTTATGTGCCGATGAGTTATATATGTATATACAATGAAGAACTGTGAGTTGTTGCGACACCCTATAGAGTTGAATCGTGGAAACCGCTGACTAAGGAGGGTAACACTAGGGAGAATAAAAGTTTGGATTTCGGAGTCCTCGAAACAGAAAGAAATGCCCTTGTCGTGTATTGGTTTATGAACCCCAATGTAAATAAAACGTTAGAATAATTTGTCTCTTCGTTTGAACAACTCAGAGTGCTGTATAAAAGTTTCCTTTTTTTCTCAATAAACTTTGTGGTAAGCATACGCTTTGAAACTGGGTTCAAAGTTCTTACCTCAGCGGCCCTCAAATAAGTTGAAATGTGGTCACGTATAGTTTAACATGGAAACCAAAAAATGCAATACTTTGTTATTGGCATATCTGTTTTTTCTCTGTCTTCTTCGTTAACTTTCAATTGTCTTTATTGTCCTTGGGTAAAGTCCAGAAATAATGAAATTACTGAAAAACACTTTTCGATTTTTACTTTGTACATTGACATAGTGGGTTTATGTACATGCGCTATGTACATGCTCTCGGAGGGTGTGCTACGCACTTAGGAATTCCATGTGCTTGTACTAGTTGAAACATAACAACAGCGAGGTATGCCACAATCACTATAGGATGTTATAATGTGGTTGCAGTTCACTTTGCATGTAATTCACGCTTATAGTTGTGATTGCCTAGTACTGTCACTATTTAAATTGATGGCACATTTTTCTTTTTTCTTTGACAGTGACTGCTTAAGTAATTTAACTCTCTCATTATGTTCTGTTTGAAAAAGAAAGCAAAACATTAATCTTCTAATGAATCTTCCATCATTTTCTTCAATTTGATACCAATCTGGAAAATAACATCTGTGCTACACCTCTTTGAGTAGAAATTTCATTCATGAGAGTGCTAATTGTGATAGAATGAATAGTGATTTAGTCTTTCAGCTAAAACATTGGCAGAACTGGCCCCTGTGGTAAATGTACTCCACTTTCGTGCAACAAAACACTTACCGCAACAAAGCTCCTGTACAAACTCATTTCCTTCGGAAATTAGGCTCCATTTGGACAAATAGTCCACTGTTTGGGAGTTTTTGCAACTTTTTACAATTTTAAGAAGTTGCCTTTTCTTTATTTTGGAAAATGCAGCAATTAACAGCACATTCTGCTTTAACCTAGTGTTCTTGATGCATTTAAATATTTGAGACATACATGTGTGTGAGGTCTTTATGCTATGGCACCTAATTAAAAGGTATAATTATTCAGAGATGAGTTTTGTGTAAAGGTTTAACTACTTTTTCACAAGTTTTATCATGTTTTTGCCCTACCACCTGTAAACAGCTGACAAGTATTCATAGCTTTGCAAATGGCTAAAGAAGCACTGTAATCTGGAGAGATGTTTAGAATTCACCCTCAAGTGTAACTGAAACGTTCTTTTAAGATGTTGACTTGTGATGTTGACTTGTGATGTTGACTTGTGATGTTGACTTGTGATGACTTGTGATGACTGAAAAAATTGTTCCGCAGCTTCGTCCAATTTTTTAAACGGTAATACCTCTTGGACACACCTCGGTTAAAACGTATTAATTTCATCAATTCAATAAATTATCAGTTACAACTATTAACATCTAGCTATACTGCTTGCCTTTATTTACAATTTTGAAACGAAAAAGACACTTGTCTTTGATGTTTTAAGTTAATTTAAACTGAATAGCCTTGACATTAATGTACTTCTACCTCCACTTATGTCTAGTTCTCTCAGGGGAGCTTTTGTTTTATTGGATAGTATTAGAAAGTTCTTAACCCTTTGTTCCAGTCAGTAGTTCATTAACCATGCTTGTCATGAATCAGAAGACCACCTCTAAAGGTTGTGTGGCATGAAAATGACATCTTGGATTATTGGCAGTATTCATCTTTAAACCAAAATAGCCACAAATTCCATCAAACATTGCCCATTTTACAAACAAAACTCTGCTTTACTCTTCCATTGTGAATAACCATCGACTAAGTATGCAACTTTATGGCATGAACCGACGGTCGCGCATGATGATGTCACCCTATCTATTCTTGCCACTCACTTCAATTCAAAACTTGATATGCCCTAAGGGAGTATTTCAGAAGTGAATGTTATCTCTCTTAAAAATATTGCGTACCAAATTGCATAAACTACAGGGTCAATAATTACAAGACAATATACATAGGGCTGATAAAAGAAGTACTGTCATTGTACAACACACCACATCAAAATTTGTGCGTACGTTGTCAGTGCTGTTAAAAAGCTTCAAACATAGAAACCGCATCTCCATAACAGATAAAGAGGTGTTATAGTAGTTCTGACAGGTTAAAGGTTTCTGCAAGTACTGAGGAGAGCCAGCTCTTTTTGAGTTGCAGGTCACAACTGAGTTGCAGGATCATTTAAACTGTCCTAAATATGCTATTATTTCCTTCTTGACCAATTCTGATGACTTTCTTTGGCATCTTAGTAAAGAATTGGAAACCGGTTTTGGTGGCTGTGATTTAAAATCAAAACCGGCTTTTCAAAATCTGCTCTGACCATATGCATAATGCACTTGCCGTGTGGACTGCAAATTATTTTGAATAAGATTTCGCACAACTGTTTGTCAAAAGTTAAACGAAAAGTTTTTTGACAAATCCTTCAACACACCAGTAATAAGTAGAAATTTTCCATTAAAAAATTGTGGAATGCCTTGAAGTAAAATTTAAAATGGAACAAAAATCACGATCGGTTACTAACTGGATTTTTCCTAGGACCGGTTTTTCGAAAATTCCAAAAACCGAATCCAACAAAACCGGTCTTAACCGGTTTTTCAAATGAAGACCGGTAACTGCTTTTTTTTCTTCTCCTCCGAGATGGTTTTTCTCCCCTTTTAATGATTTGAACCTAAGACAGCAACCATGGAAGAGGTTTTGTTGTTTCAAATTTTGGCAATATTTGGAAACAAGTTTGATGGCCTTTGTGAGAGGTAAAAAAACACTTCCTGCAGATGTTTCCACTCCGAGGGGTTGTTCATGCCCTCTCGTAAAATTCAGAACCAGTGAGGTGGCATTTATGATTGTAATACCGTTATCAGACATGTGTCCAAACAACTGCCCGTATAAAGTGACCTGCTGGTTCCTTTCAAATTTGTGGATTTTTATGTATATGAAGTAATTTCAGAGGAGATTGGTTAAAATATTCATATTAAAAACCGGAAATTTGTTGCAGTAATTTTCATGAATACCAGCTCCTCCCCATGCTTGTAGCAGTATTTCAAAATACTCCTTTAGTTTGGTGTGTTTTCCATATTTTCTTTCATATGTTTGATGTCCTGCATATAATTTGATGTACAGTTGTTAAAAATGTGGTGGTCTTCAAAAAAAGCATGGAAGACTGTTATTTATAAAATAAAAATATGGGGACATATTGATTAGCCTCCTGTGCTTAGGTGATTCCAGTTAGTTAAAGCCCACGTCAAATGTGGGTGAGGTCATTCTGAAACCATTCCCCTGTGTTGCACAAACACTTCTGCGGTGCATCTGCGTGGACTATGTGAAGATTCCTTGAAAACATTTCATGGTTGTATTTGTGATTGAATTTCAAACTGATTGCAAAGATTAGGTTGATACTTTCAATGAATTGTTAAAGAGTTCAATAATTGTCAGTATTGAGTATAGTGAATTTGCAGATTTGTCTCTTAGTATTATTTCATGCACAGAATCCCTCAGCCAGCTAATGCATCCTCATTTCTGTGTTGAGGGTAACTTTACATGTATTAAATACTCTTGCCTTTCATACAGAACAGAGGTTTTCTTTTGTAAGAAAATGACCAATGAGTAATGAAGTGAAGTTTGTATAATACCAGTGACTGCAGTCATAGTAACTGCATTTGTAACAGAACCACTATTTGTAAATACAGATGAAAATCAACACACACCATGCTTGAATTTTTTAACTTTTGTCATTTTGAGATATTAAGTAGGAGTCACTCGTGACCATCAGGAAGGAGAAAGTTTTCCATATTTTGGGTACTGTCTTCTCAAATTATTAGCTACAAGAGCAGAAGGGATACGATGAAAAGGGCGAGTCGTTTGTTGACTTTTGACAAATTTGAACAAAGCAGGAGAACAAAAAGGAATACATTGAAATTAATATAAGATTGGTAGGGTTTATTTGTTGTCCATAGGTGTCTATAAACTCCACCAGTAACTGGAGAGAGACATCAGAGAAGACCACACTTTGGTGTAGAGAGGCAAGATTTCACTCTGTTATTGAGAGATTTATCCTTGTCCGTTCCTCTAAACACCACAAAGATGTGTTTCACTAAACCACACACCATCTCATACCACAATTAGAACCTTCCAATAAATTTAGAAAACCTGAGTTGATTGAAAAAACCCAATGTTAGTTTACAAAACATAGAATGTTACACTTTCAAGATCATGTGACCTCAAATTGCTCCATACTGTATTATATACCAGTTAGAAGCAACCCCAAAGTGAGTACCACAGAATGTCTCACTCTCCACAACATTTTCTAGACATGTGCAAAATGGTGACATAAGTAGGCAAGTAACTCTCTCTAATCAATAGTATTTTAACCTCCGGGTATCAAAAAAAGCTTGAAAATATAAGAATTTATGACAAGCAGTTTTGGTGGCAAAAGACTGACCTTTCAGGGAAAGATTAGTGAATGATCTGAATACCTCTGATTCCCTAAAATGAAAAAAAAAAAATGTAAGTTGAAAGGGATCAAATATTATGATCTTGTTAGTTGGCAACGAATGAAATTGATTCAATGGTGTTATACTATTCTAATGGCTGCTGTAGGAATCTCTGAGTAACTTCAAAGGCGTCTGGAGCTGATCAAATCCTCTTGCACAATTCTTGAGGTAGGGTGGACTATTGGTAGACTCTTTGAAGATTGCACTACTACCTGGTTGTATTTGCTCCTCCCGGCATGTCTTGAAAATTGAAACCTTGGATTTTACGGCATAATGGCAAACTTTTACTACTGCCTTTTTCTAATATCAACAATATGATGGCCGAAAAAAAAACAAAACATGGTTAAAACTGATGCAATTTTCAGATGGTTTGGCTGCCAACAAGAGTACTAAGCTTTCCTTAGGAGCCCACAAAGTGCCCTCTGCCAGGGTGGGTGTTTTATTACCCATGTTTGGTGGGTGCACAATTCTTCCAGTGCTACTCAGGATGTAAGGCTTCCATACATTATACTACATGGAAGCTGCCTTTAACTCTACTATAAAGACGAAAAACAATATAACACTTGACAGGTCATTTAAAGGGTGAACCTCACAATTTTGATGCATAAGAAATATCAATTACATTTATCACTCCATCCACAAAATCAATAACTGATATGCTATCAAACCAATGACATGACGAATTGTATTAAAAAAATACAAACACTGGGTGGAAAAATATCTGATGAAAATAAACGTGTGTAGTTTGTGTGTGACAAACAGGATTACACCAAGTGATTGGAGGAACGAAAATTACAGGCAAACTGTCATTTTCTCCACCAATCGTAGAAGGAATAGCAAGAAGAAAAAGAAACACCATCATCTGGGGCCAGCATTTCACTCTGTTACTTAAGTTTCAGATACATCAAGAACGGTGCTAGTAGCAACCACTTTGTGGGCATTTAAATCACACCCGTACATAAATAAACCTCAAACATTTCTCCAACAGGGTATATTGTCCACTTAATGGACTTTGGCAAGAGTTTAAATATTTAGTTTCAAACACTATGTGTGTACTTGACTACATTATTAAAATGAAAAAAAAAAGGCTGGGAAAAGAAGTTACTGTACCAATAAACAGAAGAAATCTTGACTTAATATTCTGAGATGAATTCTAATTTTGAAGGATAAATATTTCCATGGAAAAAAAAAATTGTCCTTCTTCAAAACCAAGCATCAGTAACAGTACGTAGCAACCTGGTCGTGGGAATTTTAGATGAGAAATCCTGTAAAAGACAAGTCTCCAAGTTAGAATTTTCATGGTGGGTTCAAGTCTACAGAAACGACAAGTTTTTCTCTTGAACGTTTAGTAGCACATTTGTTGGAATGCTGCATGGAAGAGTATGCTAAGTCTTTCTCACAAACTGCTGAATATACATGAACTTCCAAACCCACCACACAAATTAATACAGGTGGGTAGAATGCTAACTATCAAGCTGTCAACAGATCAACCAAGCCTACGTCCAGCTGCAATATTTAGTGTGTAAACTTCACTTGAAGGAGTGAAAAAATACTGAACTTAACCTTGATTTGCAGGCATTATGAAGGCAATACAAACATTTAAAATGCGACTGAGTTGTACCCGCCAGCTGATGCACTACCCACTTCATACACATAAGCTGTTACCAGTTGAATGAACTCAAAATGGCCTGTTGTTACTACAAGCCAAACACTAGCCACAGTGTTAGGTGATACTGACTTTTAATCAACACAACAGTTAAGGTAAAAATCGATAATTACAATACTCATTTCCAAGCAATTTCTCGTAGGCTTAGGGTAAGTTTCACTGTTTCTTGCCGAGAGTATTGGCCCTAATGATGATATACACTGATAGAACCACTGAATTTTCACCTTTAGCATCTGTAGCAGCTTTGAGGGTCTAGCTACGAAAGCAGTACCATACAACTCTGACATTATGGGTTAACCCAATCTCATAGTTTTAAGTCCACAAAGCTTTCTGTGCCATGTTAGGACAATGCAAAACAAGGATGAGAATCACTTCAGCATGACAACAGTTTAATCAGAAAAAGTTGATATTGCTTCAAAAATTGCGACGCATGTCAGGTAAAAATTAAACTTATATAACATACATTTTGACAGGTAAAATTTACGAAAATGTCCCATTAACAGAAATACAAAAAATCTAGAATAATGATATCCTAACACTTGCTGAGGGTAAAGTCTAACCATGCAAATAGCATATTGGATCATCACATTCAACAGCCAACTATATACAGATAAGGGACATCACCTAACTTGAAGAAATGTTCTCCAGGATGCATAGAAGACAATTCCTCACAACCACCAGCTCCGTCTCCTCTAACCCACAGAAGTCCACCAACATGCCAAAGCTAACTTTGTCAAAGGAACAACACACTGCATAATTAGACTCCATGTTACAATCATATCAAAGTAAATTAACCATGGCAGTGCTTCCACAAAATCTGAACCAACAAGGAAAGCTACTGGTCTATAGTTTATTAATACCAAAACAGAAATACAATCATTCACAACTCTTTGGTTAGTATTCTCTGCTTTCTATGAATGAAGAAAAACCAAGAAATGAAGCCTCTCCTACATATAAATAGTATTTGAATCACTTGCAATAAATAAGGTTATTTTAATACCTTTAATAGTCCAAATTTAGTGTGCTGAATTGGAAAAAGAAACCAGAAAATAGAAGTTTTTATATCCGTAACAAACTTAAAACGAATAAACAGGATTTTAAAATTTATGATACAGAACTTTGTGGAGGCAGCGACATTTGGTTAAGGTTCAATGACACTTTTCAAAACTATACTGGTACAGTATTTTTCTATTTGATTTCATATAAACTGTAAAATTTAAATCTGCAAAACCTCAAAAATCTCGAATTCCCCATGGATGAACTTTGATAAGAAAATCCCAGACCCAGATTCAGGTGGGGGGGACACTTGACACACCCCCTCCTCCCCCCTTTGTGATGATCAACTATTTTTTTTTTTACCAAAAGGAGCAAACAGATACGGAAAATGCATTTCCCAGATGCCGGCAAATGCACATGTAAGCGGATCTACAATTCAAAATTTCTTCACCAGTGACTTCTTAACCCCCACCTAAGCTTTATGCCTTTGGCCGACAGTGCACCCGCCTCTCTTTCCTCAAAATCCTTGATCTGGACTATTTGTAAACTTCTTGACATTTAGAATAAATATTGAAGAAAGATATCCCAAACAGAAACAAAAATGAGAAGAATTTCTTTTATCGTAAACTTTCTCCCAGCTCTTTAAGATATTCAACATGCAGTATGTACCATGTGCAATGTCCCGACGGACAATGTCTGGACCCATCTCTGAAGTTGCTAACCTTATCCAAAGTTTCATGTATGTAGAATGCATGCCAATGAAAAGGCCT
>VJOZ01156193.1:0-13838 GCA_009801055.1 Stichopus horrens | reverse complement strand
CCCCCCCCCCTCCTCCAAAGTTGAGTAATCCACTGACTGTACAGTACATTTCCAACAATCATTTTGCGCATAACTTCCAGTTGACGACTAACCTTCGCTTAACAGCTAGGTGATTTGTTCCACCTTTTTTCCTATCCCTTTTTTTTTGCTATTGTAGATGCCATCAGCCCGATGCATGAGCATTTTAAGGGAAAATAGACGGAACAAGTGGTACATAACATTCATCGTAAAATGTCAACCAAGAATGTCGTACTTTAAAATCACATGACGAAATTGAACGGTACCACAGATACTGCAGCAAACATTTCTATTTTGATTGTAGCTTTCAAAAATTAATGTATTATTTTTAGGCACACTGAACAAACCACTGATGACTGAACAGCCATGAAGTTGACATAGCTTTGCTTATCAATGAATTTTTTAAAAGTATATTCGCTTTTGCCTTTGCACTAAATCTCTGTTACTTGCAAAAACAGAGCTATTGTGGTTAACAAATGAAATTTAGTTTGCCTATGAAATGTACATTCTCTGTGTTAACCAACTTTAGCAGACTCAATGTGACCATTTTGTGTTTACCGACCTGAGCTGTCGTGAGTCACGTCCTCATGAGCGATTCCTTGTGTTGACGTACCGAGGCCTTGGACAACTTCATAACCAGCTTAGGTCGCAATTTGGTATCTGTATGGTTAGCCTAACGTTACGCTATATTGCATACCGTCGTCCCTGTTTATTTCCCTAGGCTACGAACAAGGCAGGTCCCAGACTGACACTGACGATTCGGACTGAAGAACTTATACGTTTCTTAAGTTCTAGTAAATATGGGTTGCTGCTACGGGAAGGACAGTAATAAGGAGTCTACGGTAAGTGGTATTAACTAAATTATAAAGACCCAGAAGCGGCCAGAACCTAATTGCCTAAGATAGCCTATGCTAGGCCTTACTCCCTAGTCCCTTACTGGCCTTAGTCCTACCGTCACTATTATAATGTTTGCTGTAAGCCTAGCAGTAGCAGTTTAAATGTTTGCAAACTAGCCTAGAGCTAGAAACTTTGCTAGTTAGGCTTATATTAAGTTAGATTATAACCTGTTGCACACTTTAGTGTAGGCCAAGTTGAGCCTACACTCAAAGGTCATGCTTCTGATATCACTGAGTCAGTGAGTGAGTGTGGTTTGAGACTTGTCCGACTGTTACTTGTTTCGCCAATACCGCTCAAGTCCTATGAAATATGATATTATTAGCTAGACCTAGGCTAGTAATTAATTGGCAGAAGGCTAGACCTAACTACTGTATAACTGAATGCCACTATAACCACACGACAGAATTAGAAAAAATAGAACATCTTGTCACAGCTGGAGAACTTCTCTTGAAAAACAAGTCTGAATTATCAGCAAGACTCAGCCTCCAACTGACTGGTTTCATAAAGCAACAACATATACCAAGCTTGGAAAATGTTAAATATTTACAGGAAGTAGGAACAGATTAAATAAACATGGCTTGTACAGTGTAAGGACTTTTTACAATCCCTTGTCACTATCATCATCCCCACAGGTGCCATTTCGTCTATACAAAAAGTTCTCTTAGGAAGAGCTGCTAAACCACAGTATCACATAAGTTAGTCAGCCATTACACAGAAACAGTTAAGAAATTTTCTGTGTTCCGTTGGCGCCACATACCCCTTCCAACAAGTGCATGGGAGTGACAAACGTGTTTATTTAGGGGTACAAAGAAACTGTAGCAAGATCGCTTAAAATGCATTACAAAACTACCAGTGATGGTCCATAACAAAAAATGGGGGTGATGATGGACAGGATACAGGGTGTGAACAGTTCATTGACTTCTGAATAGTCACTTAAACTAGGTGAATGACCAAATTTGGTAGCCTACTGCACATATTTGAATAGGTCCCATGCAAATTGTACAGTAGTGTCATGATATTGTCTGGAGAGTGCATAAAATGAGCACCATTTTCTCAAAATCCCAGAAAACGTTACTCTGTCTGCCGCCCCCAGTTTGCGTAAGACTTAAATGATCTCACAAACTAAGGCTTAATGTAATAATGGTGTCACAAACTTAGTCTCAACTTAGCCCTACTTTAGAAATTTGGTGTTCATTTTTTCCACTCTCCAGACAATATCGTGACTTATCTAAAATTGTAAAATTGATTCCCTTAAAAACAATAGTTTTATTGGCATGATGCTACACAGGACACTCAACAATGATGAAGTTTAGAGGCATCCCTGGTGTCTAAGACACCCAAATTCCTAATAGGACAACCAAATTTTGAGTGCTCAACCAAACTCAGTTTGTAGTGCTTGAATTGAATTAAGAGCTTACCGGTACTTGCAATGTCTGAAACATGAGATGATTTGGTGATGAATTGCTCAGTGCAAAAGTGTGTTACTGGTAGTTTATACATTACTCTCAGTTTAGTCATGACATGATTTTTGGTTGGGCAAAGAAAGGCAACTCATTGTATAAATTAGTTGTCCTTTGGACTACTAGATGAAATGCTAAGACTTTAGCACTGCACACTGTTGCAGAGCTTAGCTTTGTGACTGAGAATGAAAAGCACTTGTCGTCTGAAATTGAATACCGTAGAAACACATGTCAGCTTTAGATTTCATTTTCCACCCTTTGCATGTTATTTTCTGCCACATGACTTTTAGTAGTGTAAAGTAAGTTCCTGAATCACTGGAGGCAGAAAGTTGGCTACAGTATGCATGTTGGGCTTTTTGTCAAAAAAATTTGTTGAAGTGCCCTAGTCCAGAGAGTGTCCAATTTGTGCTTAAGATAGCAGTCACAGTCATGTTGCAGGAGCCCAGAAAATTTGGAAAATTTGTCAAAGTCCACTGAGGCACACTGTGATTCTGTGATAAGAGGGATAGAGAACCAATGTGGCCACAATTTTTCCATGAACACAGAAAACTTTGCTTTATGTTCACTGACCTTCCCAGCTGGGGTTGAGGTGCAGTCTCAGTTGCAGTGTGATTGTGACTGCATCTGTGATGTCAATCATGGATTCTCAAGTTACAGTACTGTATGTATTCCATTGACTAAAGTTAACTTCACAATGATTGCAAGCATGACTGTGTAATGCTTTCACATTGTCGAGAAGAATGCTGCAGTATCTACCTTTGAATGGTTTTGCTGATGATTACCTATTATACTTACACAACCTTCTGAACAATGTATCAACTCGCACAGAGAGTAAACATGATGTTGAAGTTGCTGAACTAAGTTATCAAATTTTTTTTATCAAAATAATTGTCCATTTCCTTTCTTAGCAACAGGAAGAATCAGAGACTTCCAGATTGCTAGGACCAGCCAATGGTAGGACTCCAGATAAACCAATGTATGGGTAAGTTTGCCATCTTGTACAGGTGTAAGCTCTGTCAGCGAATTTGAATGGCAAAAAGAGGAGTTGACTCTCATGTTGCTCATAGAGAAATGTAACCTGCCGAATCTAGAAAGGTAAAAAGACAATCGAGAAAAGAATGTCACGATGGTAATTTTACCTTGGGAACTCATAAGGAGGGATGATAATTAGCATTTGCAATTTCACTCCTTAAATAGAATTAGACATTCATATTTCTAAGAGAACAAACTACTAAGAAAATATCATCTGGTCAGAAGCTTCCAAACCCTCCTCAAGTTCATGTACCTAGATTTTGCTCATTTTTGATTGTTAATTTTTTGTTATACTAACTCACAGTGGGGCTTTGACCATACAGTACTGCTACATACAGTACTGTAGCTACTGTAAAGTGAGTTGCTGTGCTTGTTTCTAAATGGACCATGTTGGATTTATGATATATGTCCCTTTCCTGAACAACATTCAATTTCATCGTAACCTACTTCGTCGTGCAGTAAGTGTAGTATTCAAATGATTAAATCAGAATCTGGTTTATTCATGCATAATTAGTTAAAAGCTGAAATTCTGAGCAAATTATGCCAACTGTGATACCAATTATTCAGTGTGGTGGGTTAAACCTTTTATCAAGTGACTTACTGTATGACTTTCCAAGAATAACAATGCAGGTCTTTAACAAATTATGCCATCAATTAGGCTGAACAGAGGGGAAAAAAAGATTGAAATCATAAAGACTGGCTGTCATCATGTTTTTTTTATTGCTATTACTTCTTCATTCTGTTGGAGTTCTGTATAAAATTTAACTTTGCGAATATGTACTGTACAGTTGCGTTGCTCTACAGTTGTTTGTCTGATTATCATTATGCTTTATGTACTTTTTAAATGCTGTTTAAAAAATTCCATGAAGATTAATTAGTCTTCATTGCATCCATCCGTTAGACCTCCGTCCACGACTGGTGCGTGGAATTGTTCCAGGGGTACCGTTTTTTGTAGCCACTTTTTTAACTTTGCACTGGCAGAACCCGTTCATGTAGGAAATTTTGAAGCACTGAAAGTCTTGTTATAGGAATTGGATCAATAAAGTATTAAATTTGAATACAAGTGACTGATCTGACATCACAGTAGCGACGTAAAACAGTACTGTAGTTTGTGTTGAAACACTTATTTCACACCATTTTGTTATGTCCATGCAGCTTGCATAAAAACAAATTCTGCTAAGAACTATCAAACCACGACATTTACATACTTTTTCCCAACTAGTAATGAGTGTTAATTATGAGTAATTAAGGTAAAGTGCACTTGATTTACAAGCAAATGTCTGCCTAACAAGTTATTTGTTTGATGTTAATCTTATGAAACTACTGATATGAGTTCAACCAATCACTGATATAATATGTATATGAGCAACACTAAATGTGTAACTCATTTCGGGATAGTCATCTGTCACTGGTATTACACACATGCACAGTATACGCTATTATGTGTGCAGGTGAAATGGGACCAGTTCTGAGTTAGAACTTCAGAGGGTGGTCCTACTATTCAAAGACCTGACTTTTTCTTTGAATATTCATAGTATGGACTGACTCATTGTGACTCCCTCACTGACAGCATTCTCAAAGGATAAAAAGCAGAAAGTTGTCATTTCTGGCTTTTTACTGTAGTCCAGTTTCAAATCGGCATTGGTTTAATTAGAGTACAGTAACTGTAGACTGTACAGTATAATATCATGCAGTCACTGCAGTTTGTAAACTCCCATCGAAGCATTTGAATTGCCGCTTAAAGTTGAAAGGCTTTGTGATTGGCAGCAGAACTGCTTGAATAATTGGATGTTAGTGCCCGGATATGCTCTGTTAGCTATTTGTGATCTTTCAGGCCTACTGTAAACTGCTGTAAATTAGTCTCTGGTTCATCTTGTTCATGTACTCTTCTTTCTCTTAATAGCGATGGCGGGGATCGGCATCCAAAGCTACCAAAGAAAGGAGATGAGCAATCAGTCTTGGATGAAATACTACACAATACTGCCAAGTAAGTTTGACATGCGGTACTGTATACGTTACTAGATTGATTTGAGTTACCCATAGTACTTTGATCTGAGGAGCCAAAGTACTTTGATCTGAGGAGCTACAGTAATTTGATCTGAGGGCATTTAGTAGTTTGATCTGAGGACATTCAATAGTTTGATCTGAGGACCCATAGTAGGTTGATCTTAAGGACCTATGACAGTTTAATCTGGGGATCTTTAGTAATTTGATCTTAGGACCTTTGATCAGTCACTTTAATCTGAGGACCGATACAGCAGTAGTCACTTTGACCTGCGGACTCATGCAGTGATAGTCACTTTGATCTAAGGACCCATAGTAGTCACTTTGATCTAAGGACCCATAGTAGACACTTTGATCTGAGAACTTTTAGCAGTTTGATCATTTGATGTGAGGACTGTAAGAAGTTTATCCTAGATAATAATGTAGTGTAGCAGAAGTTCACCAATATATGGCTAACATGTTGTTCACCTTATTTGCTTTAATATCCACGTGTCAGGTCTCAAAGGTGTCTTCCAGAAAAGGGGTACATGCATCAAGAGTAGTACAGATCTTTGTAACCATATTTGCCATTTTGATCTGGGTATCTCTTTATGATTAGTCATAAATATGTGCTGTAATTTGTGCTACTTTTTTGTTTGATCCCTACAGTACAGTGAAGTCATTTGTTTTGAGTTTTGTTTTTTGGGGGATTTTTTTCAGTTTTTTTTTCTTTTTTGTCTTAGATCTGCTAATGTCATTCAGTTCTTCATAAATTTATATTCTCATTTCACTTCATATTTTATAACATACTCATTCAAATGAATTATGCCTCTATGATAACTAAATTTAAGCTAATGTGACAATATCATTCGGTAACCATTGTTCTCCATGGGAGCGTTTTAGGGGGGGCAGTCCACACTTTGTTAAAATTGCTACCCCCTGAAGTAGTTACTGGCCCCCTAAAATTGAATCCTGTTCCCATGTAAGTCTCCCCATGTTAAAAAGTTTACAGAAGGTCCCTGCTATCTCAAATACTGAGTAGGAAATTGTCTCCAAGTGGCACTATTTTGCATCATTTTGCCCTTCAATTATAATTATAATTTACATATATGATCTCTTATGGCTGTGTATATCAAATTTGTTTTTGTTTCATTTTAGTAACATCATAGATGTTGCTGCATTAGAAGCTAGGAGAATGGAACAGCAGGAATACCTTGACAGAGCCAGACAATATGGGTGAGTTGAACATGGAACGGTAAGCGAATCCGAAACTGTCAAGCAGAGGGCGTTCTCATGGAAACCTTTGTGACACAAATGCAACAGAAAGTTTAGGATAATTAAACTCTCAAACAGCTAAACATCAGAAAGCAGTTTTTCCTGATCAATATCAGGTTAGCTAAAAAATATCAAACATTAGTTAGCTATTGAGGGAACAAAGTTTGGTGCGGTACATGCTGAAGGTAAAACTGTTTTGTCATACAGGCAAGGATGCTGCCTGTCATTGCTCTGCTCCATTTGTTTAGTGTGTGAGTAGTTAGTCTGATGTCATACTGGTTTGTCTATTTCTGTGATGTCCACCCAACTTTGAAGTTTAAAGGGAAAATTCGCAATGCACATATATGGCATACAAAGAAAATAGCTCCAATCACTGTTAAAACATTCAGGTTCATCGATAGACATCTGCAAAAGCTTCAGCTCTCCTCAAAATATTATTCATAAGGTGACTTATGGAGGATACATCATTCTGAAATTTGAGAGTTTGGGTGAAGAACTTATTCTTGAGCAACAAACAGCTGAATATCTATCCATGATAAACTCATTTCCCGAAAAAGAGAAGGCCACAGTTCTTCTTCATTTTGAATCTATTAGTTGCTGTGTCTACAAGTAATAGTAAATTTTTCTGACAACAACTGCCTTAATGTCCCTTCACTAGAAGCATTGTTTTGGATGTATTTCCTCTGTTGAAATGTGTGCAGAGATGGCAGGATTGCACTGATGATAAATATTGTCTTTGAGGGGTGGGGGGGACAGGCAAACACCATAGAGGGGTATGTGAGAAGGCTCTTAGACCATGAAAAATATATAATGAACTGCCATAACAAAATGGGTGACTGTGTTAATAAAACATAAACATGATATCAAGTATTCATGGCAGTAGATCAATGTTTGTTCTACATTTCCCTATGTGGGGGAGGGGTGCCAGGAGATAGCGTAACAAATAAAGGCACACCAGGTGTGCAAAAGGTTGGACGTGCTGTGCTGCCATGCAGTGTTGTGACATTTAGCACACATACTGTATATGCATGGTGGCATATGTTTGATGGTTTTGAGTGTTATTTTTTTGTATTTTCCACACAAGAAGGGGCTTGTGCATTATTTTCATAACATCATCAGAGAATCTTTAACGATACACAGACAATTAACATATCAAAGGATGGAGGTACTGCTAGAGACATATTGCTTCTGATCTGGTGCCTTATGATATTTTTTAAGACAAAAATCAGAACATATGGTCAGGAAGAAAGATAGAGTCAGATAGAGTCAGACAAGAACCCACCAAAAAGTAAAAATAAAGAAAAAAGAAAGTTGCATTCATAGCTAGTAGCTCTATTTGTTCGCTATTGAGAATGAATGTTTTCACCTGCATTTGAATATGTTTAGTGAAGTAGAGTTTCTAATATCTGGGAATTCTACAAACTAAACACCTGTGCCTTGAATGAAAGAAGAATTGATACTTGTCCTAGAGGTAGAGATGAATGCCTGTTATCTCTGTCATCATCCATTAGATCCGTTGTCAGTGTAGCCTCTTAGCGTCAGGGCCTGTCAAGTGTGTTTTCAGTTGTGTCGTCACCTGGTGTAAACCTTCCCAATTGTGTGTTTTGTACTGAAAACCACTGCACAGTACAAAGTTAAAATAGAACCTCAGCGCATGCTGCAGCTGTTGCAAGTCATATTACGGGTCATTACAAGTCATATCACAGTGACAACTTTTGGTGCTTTTCAATGAATGAGGATGATTTTGTTTTCACTGCAGACCCTTTGTTATTTTTAACTCCTCACTGAGAGTTTGTTCATTGTTCAAGATTTTTGTATTTCAAGACGAAAGATTTCAAGTTGCCTCAAGGGTATAAATCGTTAAGGAACACCAGCAAGTGGCTGCGAAACAAATCTTCGTTGTTCCATGAATGTGTAGTGGGTATTTAACCTTGAAATTTGACACTGCTGAAGAAGAAGACTGAGGTTATCGTAGATTAAGCATAAAATGCTGTGAAAATGATGTTTACAACTCTTAAACTACAGTAATCTTTCTATCTCATAAAGCAGATGAAATTGAAATGAAATGCAAGAGTTATAAGTTGTTGGTCAGGTAAAGAACATCACAGATTTTCTTTTTTGTAATAAAATGCACCCCTGTGAAACAAAAATTTGTTTGAAAAATGCCAAGACTCCTAACCAGAATATATGCTATTGACATGTACTGTAGTTTTCACCAATCACAAGAGCATTATTTCCAATTTACCTAATTTTTGTGAAATAAGTTCCCTGGTAAATCCTTTTAAGCACAACTGAACACATACTGTGGCTGTATCAAGTTCCCTATTAGTTCCTTACTGTAGAAGTCTATGTCAAATCAACAGTAGTATGTTATTTTATTTTTCAAACTGAAGATGTTTTCATCTTAGATTGGACTTTCACTATCTCCTGAGAGTCCTGAGTTGGCTTTGTCAACCGCCTCCGAGTGCAATCTCCTTCATGTCTCGTATCATGCATACATCTCCTTCATTCCCTCCAGGTCTCGAGTGAATAATCTTGTTCAAAATACATCTAGACTTCAGTCACATATGTTACAACTTCACAATGGAACGTCGATGCCTTACTCCGTACTGTCTGCTGAACCGGTTTCTCTTAACGATATCAACCTGGTAAGTCAAACTATTATCGGCAAAACTCGACAGTTTAAGTTTTCGATGAGAGTGGAGACTTCAAGGATGAAGGTGTGTATGCGTGTGTGTGTGTGTGTGTGTGGTGTCAGTGTGGGTGTGCTCATTTGTGATAACTTCGTCGTAATCCCGATTAGTTATTAAAAAGAGAAGGTTGGACATCTTTAAAACAAAGTTGCATCGTGATGGCAGATGAGCACTAAGTACTATAGTACTACGTTTAGGTCATATGTGCAACAAAGAACATTTGTCAGTTAATGGAATAAAATCAATTGCTATGTGTTTTTATGTGTGATTGTGCGCTGTATTTAAGTTAACATGTCCAGGTCTTACAACCAATGATCCATGAAATTGATTTTCTTTTTTTGTAAGTTAAACAGATATGTACTCGTTAAAAGGTGTTGGGACAATAGAAGATATCTCTACAAGTGAAAAAAAAAACGATGAGAAATATTAATAACAAGTAGTAAATACAAGTTTGTGTATATTGTATATTTTCTTGTTCACACCGGAGAAGTTAAAAAGTTGTTTGATGTTGGTTCGTATGCAGCACCTAGACAAACAATCCATATTTTTGTGATAGACCTCAAATGTCATTTATTGGTCAACACAGGTCAATGACATTTCAAATAGGGAATTTAGGTCTGACTTGCAAGACTTGGTGTTTTGTCGATCATTTGGAAGGTGATTTTTGGTTGTTGTCTCACGGGTCAAAGGTCATTTTTAGGACAACAGAATCACTCCCTGGAGAGGAATTGTCAGGGTACCTCAAGAAGTAGAGCTTGAAATCTTGACAGTAACTGTCAAGAATTGCTACCCACTTTCCTTCTTAAAAGACCTATGGATTCGACCGAAATGTGTTTGGCATGGGATCAATAACTCTGTGTATGCTGGTAATAGAAAGTTAAATTTACTCTCAAAGGCATTGTCTCTTCCAATTCAGTGGCCATGGCAGAGGGTACAAATAATCATCTGTGTGCCAGTCAGGCGTTTGATGTATGAACTCTCTTGGATCACTGCGTGACACATGTCTTACATTTTTTTTTCAGCTAACTCGTCTTTTCTCAATGTTCAAGGTATAATAGTTGTCAGTTCCAATGAAAGGTCTGGCCTGTAGCAAGTTTAGTGGTTTATTTTTTTCCCGTTTGTTCTTCGTTTCAAATCTTCCCAGATCAGCCACACAGCAGAGAAGATGTGGAACGCATGTGAGGCCATCAAGGTGAACCATAGAGAAGATTTAGTCGTTAACTTTGAGATTCCTGACAACTGAGGTGTGACAAGAAACTTGAGAAAGTGACTCAAAACAACAGAAAGGGAAGGCCCGCCTCTCTCTTTCTCTCTCTTTGTGACATCAGAGTTGTCTGTAAATAAGTTTACATGGAGATGTATGACGATAGAGAGATTGAAAAATAAAGACAATGAGAAAAGACCTCAGTATGACATATGAGTGACCACTCTAAGTAGTGAGTGGGAATCCCACATCGTCTCAAGGGATGTTCTCTCTTCATTTACGCGATCCGATGCAAAGTCCAGAAGAGAAGTTTTCGTTCTGGTTCATCTATGACGGTGGAAAGTGTTCGACAAGCCAATACGTTAATCATTGTGATGAAGACAAAGGTGTGCTGTTGTCAAAGATGTGTACAGCGATTGATCTCAGACAAAAGCATATATTGAGACTTGTGGAGTAAAGAAGAGATGATATTTGGTGGTATTTGACAGAATAGAGTGTTTATAAATTTGCCATTGAAATAAAATGTGAAAAATGGTTAATTTTTGTCTCGCAGACAGCGTTCAACAAGGGACTCGCCGATTTAATATTGCCAGAGTCCATCTAAGGTGCAGAAAGCATATTAATGACTTTTTTTCTCAGTTGTGTGAAATATTCTCACATAAATTAACACCCATCTATTGGTGGTGTGGTATCTTTCTTTAATACTTGAATCTAATGTACTAATCTGACTCAGAAACATTAAATAGTTTCTGATGATACTGTGTGATATTTAATTTACATTCAGTGGATGCTCACCTCATCTTTTTGATTGTTATCAGTTTCTGTCCTCTCAAATGTTTCATCTACAGATACTTTTGCATTTTCTACTTGTTCCATTGCATACTTAAAATCTCCATTACTCTTCCTATAGGCCTATATCTCAAAGAGGTTTGTGTTCCCTTTTTTTTCTGCCAAAGTGTATTTCTTTCTTTTTTTAAAACACATAATGTGTTGCATCTTGCCATTTACCAATGGTATCAACTTTATCGTGTTTTGCACCGTATGTTTCTTTCATTTTCATAGTTTTGTTACTATCGGTATGACAGATTTTTGTTTCGGGCATCATACCCTAAATACGGCACTTGCCACTTCCTGCTGCCATAAAATGGGAACAGGAAGTTAAGTAGACTTTGATATGACCAATTGGTATCAAGTAGTTAGGTAGCAGTAAATATGAATATTTATGAGAGTCAAATGCGACAGTAGATATGTTTGAAGTACTTCCATTCAGTTGACTTGAAAAGATAGAAAGAAGAATTATTTTTCAAAATACTTGACACTTGTTGTAAAGATGTTTAAAGCTGTTATGACCTGCTCATAATCTTAAAGCCTGCATGAATATCATGTTTGGTTTATTTTTCCTTCTCTGGCACTATTGTATCTTATGTTCACTTTGGGTGATTATATATGAGATGAACATTGGTTTCCTGGAAATTGCTTTTCCTCGTACACATTACAGTATATGAATGACTTTAATTTTGTGACCTATCTGTTAAATTGTTGTATTGCTACAACTCATTGAGGCTATTCCATGCAAAACAAATTTATCAAGTGTGTCAAATTTCCTGGAGCAAAGCTATTGTTGAACAGAATTTGTGTCCTCTGTTTTAGAAGTTTGGTGCCGAAGCACTATCGGTAGAATGCATGTTAAGTTACCTTGAACTATTCACTTGGTGTGTCAATTTAAAAAAACAGGTAACAGTGCTTGTTGTCTAATTTAAATGTTATTTAAAATCTGATTAAAAGTGTGCTTGGAATTGTTACTGAATCTTGGTTCCAATTAACATTTGTTAAATGTTTTTGTTTAATTCAAACATGTGAAGCATAATGTCACAATGGGTCTGTCTGAAATAAAATCAAATGATGCAAATCAAATTATGTAATGAAATTATGTCAATAAAAGTAATTTAGTGCCAGTAACTGTGAAGTTTTCTCTTAAATGTTGGATAAAAGTTACCTTACCAATGCACATGGCACATACACGGGACCATGAATGAGAGAGTGATGAACAATTCAATGTATTTATTTGAAAATTCATGACTTGGCACTTTTCACATCAACACTAGTTCATATGCACCACAGCCAGAACAAGTGAGGGCCACAAATTGTGAGAGTTTGTGTGACTGTTTGATTTGAAACTTGATTAATTATGCTAATCATAGGCATTGTTACGTGTTTGTATCCAACAAAATCCTAACAAGCTTGTCGATATCAACTCGGTAATACCTTCATGTGCTACTGCGCTGTGTGAAAGCAGTAAGTGACTGTGCTCGACATACTTATACATTTACGTACATGGCTTTTGTTGTAATTCACTTTATCTGAACTTTCATAGCTGCTTGCTGCTATCCAGGTCTGTTTGGTAGATGTGGTTTCCTTTTTCTCTCTCATTAAGAAGGTTTAAGAACACTGTAATTCCACTGAAATGGCATTACCTAATTCACAGCTCTGTGAATTGTATGCCCCTGTCCTTTTTTTCATGTACCGTAAACTAGGCTTCCAGTAAAATTAAAACATTATTTCTCATCCGTAAAAAGTTTGAAAGAGTGATAAGATCATGGGCTTTCTTTACAAAGATTACAATCAGGGTTCACTTGATGTGTTTAACAATGTGCTTTATTTGCTTTATTTGAATGTTTCAAATGAATTGTTTACATTGTCATGCTAAGGTCATTGTTACAGGCAGGTGCAGACCTGTTGTCTCTATGTGTGTTTGTTAGGTTGTTGGTATCCTGTGTTTGTCTGATGTTACCAGCAGTCAGTGTGAAGTGTTTTTGTTTTTTTTTCAGCAGATCAGGTGTTAACCTGTGCTTGCTTCAGTGTCCTTAGGTTCCTGAGCAGGGCCAAGGTAATTACTATTTTGTGTTAAGTTGCTTGGTTGGTTCCATAGCAGTTGTTATGTATCTACCAGTTTGTGTGAAAGAAATTCTCCATCATTGCTCCTTATGTCTCTTAAAAAGTTGCAGACACTTTTTTGTGCAAGTTATTCTCATTTTCATGACGTATCTCACAAAATTAGGGAAAATGAATGATTTTAGTGAATACAAGAAATACAGGCCTTGTGAAGGAAATGAATCTGTTGTGACGTATTACCCATTTCCGTATTTTCTGCCCATTTCAGCTCCTCTGGTTTCACACACATAAGGTATCTGACTGAATGTTGGTAGACATTAACAAGGGTTGTTATAATCACTGAAGAGGGTGAACTTAGATCTTGCTAGGAACACAAAGAGTGCA
>VJOZ01156030.1:0-10024 GCA_009801055.1 Stichopus horrens | reverse complement strand
ACTTAGAGACAAGGTAATGATACAAATGACACAAATCAACATGAGAAGAATATTGTTGAAAAAAAAATGCAAATATTAGATCTAGTGATTCACTTATTTTGATTTCATTTATCAAAAAAAAAACCCAAAATGTTCTCTGTGAGGGGATTTAATTCATGTCTGTTTTCACTTTTTTGGGTGGTGGCGGCTCACAGCTTCATCTTGACCCCTTACAAAGTTTGCAATGCTGTGATGATGAAAAATTAAGATGGGAAAGGGCATGGCATCTTCACTAAGCAAACTCACCTATATCACCTGCTATCTGTGCCAAACAACAATCTTCAAAAGAAAACTTCATGTACTTTGCAAATTGTCAGCATAGTTATTCTTCGAATAATTCAGATAAACAGTTTATGGTGGTATGAAATTTTGATCAAGATTTCCTCATTGCCATCGTCACATATTGTGTTCTCAATACAAACTTGAACATGATATGAAATGATAAGATGAAAACATGAAAAAGTCTTGATGGGCAACTTTTAAGAAATACATGGACACAAAGCGACTATCCTCATTGGTTTTTACTTGATTACTTGATATGCAACAAAGGAGAATCAAATTGAAATTAGAAAAGATAACACAGTCTAGTACTGAAGGTCACTTTACACTATTAATGTAGGTAACTTTGGTAACACAAACACTAATGTAACTTTGCACAATAGCAGAAGGTACTGATTGTAATTTAACAATGTAATGTCATTAACATGCCGCAGTAATGTCCAAAAATATAGAAAATTTTGGGAAATGTGACATGGAAACATGTGTAAAAATGCACTAAAGACATTTATGTGGAGTGATGGAAGGAATATAGCAATGGTTGCTAAAACATCAGTCGCATTTATCATCTTTAGTGTGACAAATCAGAAAACCGTACTAAGACACAAATTGTCCAACTTACTCATTGCTTTACAATGTGCAGAGATATTGAACAAATTTTGATGAATATGAATAGGCAAAATACTACCTCCAGTATCTATGGAAATAAAACCAACGCCAGGGTAACTTCCCATTTCTTCTCTTCAGCTGTTTCAAAGTTAGGTATGTCACTAAAAGGCCACTGTAGACAAAAAAAAAAGATGACATTATAGAAATGATTGGTATTGCTGACTAGACTGCACAAAGACCTTGTGGTTTTGATGGATCTGACCCACTGCATTTGATGAGGATGTGTAACATGCTTGGTATTTTTAATGCTACAGAGTGACTTACTAGTCAAAAATTCCAATTTTAGCAATCACTACTACACACTAACTACAGTGCATGCACACCTGCAGATTTAAAAGGAGACATGGCTGAGCTCCCTGTCCTTAGATTCCATGTGCAAATGGTGAACATTCACAAATTGACCTACATGGTCTTCATCAAATGTGTGTTTGCACTCAATATCGTACTTACAAATATACAAAAAAAATATAGCATACACGAGATCAAGACAAGATCAATACCTTACTTGAGATATTCTGTTTAAAAAAGTTTTAGTGACATCTGTTGACCCTAAAAGACCTTTGATCTCCACCAAAAACAGTAGGCTTCTTGAACCCAATGAGGTACAACTACAAATGAAGTATATCAGATTCATTAAAAGCTTTTCTCCTTGAGATGTGTTTGCAGGGTTTTAATTATTTGACCCCTCTTGACCCCCAAATGACCTTTGACCTCCACCAAAATCCATAGGCTTCTTGCATTCAATGACGTTCCTCTACATTCTATATATGAGGTCTGTACAACTTCTCTTCTTGACATACCATGTTCACAATGTTTACAGCATCTGACCCCTTTTGATGCTAAATGACCTTTGGTCTCCAACAAAAGTGATGGGCCACTTGCAACTGATAAGGTATAACTTCAGACTAAAATCAGGTCTATCCAAGCTTCCCTTCCTGAAATATCTTATTTACAAGATTTTCACCACTTGACTCCTCATAACCCCAGATGAACTTTGACCTCTCTCAATAAACTATAGTCTTGGCTTAATAAGGTACACCAACATACCAAATATGGAATCAGTCCAATCTTCTCATCTTGAGATATCTTGTTTACAAAAATTGTCTCCTTTTAACCCCTGTTGACCTCAAATGACATCTGAACTCAAACATAAACAATCGGCTTCTCATAGTTATAGGACACCTTCACACTAAATGTAGGATCAATCCTAGTTTCTATTCTTGAGATATCATGTTTTCAAGGTTTTCATCATTTGACCTCTGTTAACCTCTAGTAAATGACCTCCACCCACACCCATTTTTTTCTTTTAATCAATATGGTACACATACACACAGAATATGGGATTTATTCAAGTTTCATTTTCTTAAGGCATTGTGTTTGCAAAGCTTTCATTATTTGACCTTTGTTGACTTTGGGCTGCAAACAACAGACTAATCAACAATAGAGTTAAAAATATCTTTCTCAATAGAAGACTCAATACTGACTGATTTCTGAGCAAATAATTCAAGAACATGTACACAAATCTTACTGTGTGAGGGACAAAGCATTGAGACGTTGGACACTCATGACGACAACCGATGATATGTACTGAGGGTGAAGCTACTTTTATATCAGGTGCCAACTCTACACCAGGTGCCAAATCTACACCAGGTGCCAACTCTACACCAGGTGCCAACTCTACACCAGGTGCCAACTCTACACCAGGTGCCAACTCTATACCAGGTGACAACTCTATACCAGGTGCCAACTCTACACCAGGTGCCAACTCTATACCAGGTGCCAACTCTACACCAGGTGCCAACTCTATACCAGGTGCTAATTTCTACTTCTGAATGATAAGATAAAAACTATGAAGTCAGCTGCTGCCATCACAATGTTGTTAGTTCTGAGTGGCAGCCCCTTACATCATCTGATTAATGAACAGCTAGGGTATCATAAAAACAAATATTCATGCACCAACACAGAGCACAAAGCCACAAATACCAACACTCTATATTCATTTGTCAAAACTTCAGAGTTCAAGACAGCAGATAAATTGTGAGCATAATGGTAAGGAGGCAGGGTGCAGTTTTACTAAATGCACACATACAGCAAGTACCAACCATCATCACAATGACACACCTTCCGTCAGGCCAAAAAAAGTCTAAAATATGGGAAGCAGCTGGACTTACCTCAACACAAAGAAAGAATCCACAGAAAAGTACGCATTAGACAGGATCATAAACCCATACCTTGAAAACCAGGAGAAGCCAGTGAGAGGATTCTCTAGAGAAAATAAAAAAGAATTACAGAAAAGCAGAAATACACAAGACTTACAAAAGGTACAAAAGTTGAGCAAGACTTTGCGATAGTTGCAAATTGAGATAGCATACCTCTGTGTGATCTCTTTGACAACATTGCATGCAAAAAATGCTTTTACTTTTGCTGCAGTATTGTTTAGATGGCAACATATAACAAAGGGAAGAAAATTAAGAGAAGGAACTTAAAGAAGGAATGAAAGGCAACATACTATATGGCACTGATTTATCTACTCATGTCTTAATTGTTTCATTACAATTAAATTTCATCTGCAAGAAGTTATTCAACTCAAGTAATTCAAGTCAGAATTTTTAGTCCCAAACTATCCACATTGAACACTGTAGTGTAGATAAACTTTCATGACATGAATCTCAATTGAGATATACACACAACCTGTACGCACATGGGACCTTGGACCGAATCCATGGGCAGCCAAACGGCCCACCACCCAAACAACATTATGTCCAGTTTCAAACAAATCCATGAGAGCATGTAAAAGGAACAGTTACAGATAGAGAGACTGAGTGATGCCTTGTGTTCACAACATCTGACTGGTATGAAAAACAAACATTAAGACATCAGTAAATGATCAACCACTACTCATATACCAAGCTATAAGTTTAAACAACAGCCCCTTTTTATGATATTGTGTTCAGAAAGTTCTCATATTCTGACCTCATTTTGACCTTTTAACCTCAAATGATCTTTGACCTCCATCAAGACAAATGGGTACTGTCTACTCACAAAGATCTACTCCCCAAGCTCAATATTGTACATCCCTATAGAGAAAAACACAGACAGGGCTTGACTACATTGCTTCCTTTCATCTTTGGCAAAGAATAAAGAATAACTAATTGTTTGCTTACAACTATTACGATCACCATCACTTGACTCACCCACAGGCATGGAAGCATTCAGTGAAAACACATGACCCAGGATGACCCATAACATGCTGATGACTCGGATTCCATTGAGGCAGGCAATGCTATCATTGCTTAATTTCACTGAGAGTAGTTTGGGCAAATTTTGGGGAAGAGCAAAACTGAAGACAATCTGGTTGAAAATCCTCAACCTCTTTCCTGAAGAATAAAAGTGAGAAAGAAAGAGAAAGACATCAATGACTTATTCTCTTCTTGAGTCTTTTTCCCTTGACATGAAAAGTGAAAATATGATATCAACTAAAGCACCAATGGTGCAGAGGCTCATACCTGAATGCCCTGAGGGTACCATTGACATATCAGTATTATGCATATCATATCACGATCATACGTACCACACCAGAAGTATCATTATATTGAATCACCAACATTGCATGTACAAGAGAATCTGCAGGGCTGCACAATTTGCAGAATATCATAAACTAGAGCACAAACAGTGCAGAATTTGGATCTTTGTCAATAAAGTTGGGATACACTCAATGGGCTCTACCAAATTACAATGCTTAAAACTGCATCACTGTTGACATCCAATAACTATGAAGTTGCNNTTACTATCTCATTAGGGTTCATTTGCATGGGTCACATGGGGACTATATTAGCTTGACCACTGATCTGTCAGCAGAACCCTTATAGGGAAGACACGTTGGGAAGACTAACTGAATGACTCAAAGTGTCCATTTAGTGTCTAGACCTTCATGACCTACCTTAGACTAGATTGAGTTTCAGTCAGGGCACAATCTGACCCATTGCCCTTTTACTCAATTATTATTCATGTATGATAGAGATATTTGAGATGTTGTATGACATTTATAGGAGCAAATTTAAAGTAGGAGAAAACTTTAGCAGGATTTCACAAAATGGGCCATAGAGCCCAAATTGAACCCTGGACAACAAATTCATGTACACCCCCAAGATAGACCACTAATGGAGTATCAGTATGACAAACCACCAGCATTGTAAAAGATATGTACAAGACATGTATGAGAAGAAGCATTTTGCATAATTTCATAAAATGGGCCATAGGGCCCACATGGAACCTTGAACTAAGAATCCCTGAACACCCTGACCATTAATAGAGTATCATTTAAAAAAAAAAACTAGCATAAGTGTACGAGAGAATCTGTAGGAGGAGAAGCATTTTGTAGAATTTCATAAAATGGGCCATAGGGTCCACATGGGACCTTGGAATAAACAGTTTTGAATACCTCAAATTTGCCTACCACTCAGAGCACATTACGTCCAAATTACATACAAATCCATCAAAGCATGTGTAACAAGTAGCATTTAGAACAGAATTTCATAAAATGGGTCATAGGGTCCACATGGGGGTTTGGACGAAGAATCCTTGACCACCCTGAACGTACCACTAATAGAGCAATATTGTAACAAACCATCAACACTGTACAAGAGAATCCATAGGAGGAGCATTTTACAGAATTTCATAAAATGGGCCAAAGGGTCCACATGGGGCATCAGATCAAACATTTTAAAGATCCCAAATGGTCCACCACCTACAGAACATTGTATTTCATGTAAATGCATGAAAGTACGACAGAGGAGAAGCATTTTAAACAGCTGTCAACAGATAGATAAGATTAATAAGATAAAGTGACGGTGCACCCATTACAATACTATAGCTCACACCAGCTGGCTGGTATGAACTAAAAACTTGGCACAAATTTCAAACAAGAATGGAATCATTATCAACTTTTTCCTCTGGGTGGTGTCACATTCACTATATGAGTTTCAAGCACCCACAAAACTAAAAAACATTTTATGCCTAAGGGAAATATGACTTTTTGTCCTTTCGGTCAGTTCTGTGTATTGTGTTCTTCCACAACGTAAGCCATAGACACCCAAGACTGATTGGTACCTGACTATTCTTATACACACAGTGTTGTGAGCGTCCCATCGAAATCAAGATTCATCTACTGTAGATACAGTGTAATTCCACATTTTACATTTCTCTGCTGACCTTCAATAACCTTTGACCTCAACAAGCAATTGCAGGTGACTTTTTATCATCTGTAATTTGTTCCAGAATGAAATATGATCACACAGCTAACAGGAACTGAGCTGGTAGATGATAATCCATGCATGACCTTACCTAACAAAATTAAACACTGCATGCAAAAAGCTGCATATGTTCATAAAAGTATTTGTTGGCAGTACAAAACAATTGTGCAACATCCCAAAGTGTGATTTAATATAGATAGGGCTGCCAATTTTTGGTTAAAATATGATCCCTGTGACATTATTTATCCAAACTGTTCACAGTTAAACTTAACCTGTGTAAAGAATCCCACCATTTTGGAATGCAGAAATGCTATCACGGTTACACAAATTACAATGCAATTGATAAAGGAAATGTCTTTTGTGCTGTTCATATTGTGAAACATGTCCTTAAACTCATATTTTGCAACTTCAGTTTCGACAGGTTTGTGTGCCACTATCTAACAGTGCAATGTAACATGCTGACATTACATGGGTTAGCTTAGCTTTAGGCACTGCTGTTATTGTAGTGCTACAGTACCACTGCACTTTGACCAAAACACATGTATACAACTGCATTAAATGCCTGATTTTATTGCATGAAAGGTTTACCGTTGTTACAGTAATTTTTGGTTATGGATTGTAAGAACACAAAGCTTGAATTTTCAGCTTTACATTTTCACCCTAAACAGATTATGGTGCACTGGCATATCAGCAAGATCAGTCAATTGCAGATTTTGTTTTTAAAGCCATACTTCAGAGTGCTTATGAGAAATGGAAAAAATGTTAAGACATTGTGAGTAATATCACAGGTGGTATGACAACAACAAAGTTAAAAATCATACCTTCAGTTGCTGCTCTTTCTGATCGGGGGTTATCTTTGTTGATCTGTGAATCACCTGGCAACACCTGATTGGCAGAAACTTCCTGTTTACTTACGACGCTCTCTTCGTCGAGGGGTTCATTGAGGCGTGCATACCTTGCACTGTTACAGGCTTCAGAATGATACCATGCATGGTAAAGAGATGATGTAACTACCAAGAGACACAACAAGCTGAAAAAGGCTCTGAAAAATAAGCAAGTAAGATGCATACAATCAAACGATATTTACTTTCATTGTTCTCCAAAAGTTTGCACATAGTAACTCATTTCACTTGTTATGATTCACTAACTTTCAGAAGAAGGTTTTATAATATCTGAGAATGGTTACATACACATCAACAAAAGGTCAAACATGTTAGAGATTCCACCAAATATATTCACCACTTTAACTACACAGCTACAAATATCAGATGTCAACACATTTGAGACACAGTTATGAGCAAAAGAAGAAAACATTAACCTGGTTTCATCTGTACAGCTACTGAACATGAAGCAAAAAGACACAATTTTGTTGTTTGTTTAATAAATAATCAATTTGAAATTTTGCAAAACATGAGATGGACACTTGTTACAAAAGGGATGGCTCCAATCTACAACCAAAACAACAAGATAAAATTTATTTGCATATATCCACAGCAACAAAAAAATTCCTTCATTCTGCAGGTTTGCATTTTAGTGGCCAAAGCTTTCTACACATTAAACCAAAACTGGCATTGTTTGGCATTAATTGTACCTTGGACAACTGACAAACACAATTGCTTTACCCTCACAATTGTAGTTCAAATTTTACAGGCATACATCCGTCAGTGTAAATTATACTCACACAGTCAATTTAAACTTCCAATCAAAGCTAAGATGAGGATGCCGGGTACAAACAGGAAGTGATGTACCGTTGAGAAACTCATCTGAAGAAACAAAAAATCAAAGTCAACGAGTACATGTTGTTCAGATCTAAGAAAGTTTGCAAACTCCATCAACTGAGATATGACATTAACTGACAAATAGCATACACTTTTTAACAAAAAATTTGAAATATACTTATATCTAACTAAATATGCCTAATGATATGCCGTAAAGAAAGGTAGTTAAGGGTTTATTGTGTAAGACTTGTTGCGATTCAAAGTTCATTGGGTATGATCCCAGTGTGGCAAGATATATTTGCTTGCGTACGTTTCACCTGCATTCAAAACCATAAGAGGTTACTTAGTTCAAAGAAGAACCAATATTTATACCCAACATGCAGAGAGGACTTTAAAATCTCTTTAATATTCAAAACTATTTTGCAACAGTATCAGTGATATAACGTTGAATAACCATAAACAGATTAGCAGACCACAAACTTCGCACATTAATCTTTGGTAAAGTAAAACATGTTGCTATTGAACAATTTTACACTTCAGATAAATCTAAATAAAAATAACTAGTGGAAGGTTATTCCCTTTTAACTGTGGTCTACGATTTTTAAATAAAATTGTTTTGACAAATGGCATGCGCAGGTTGAAAATTCTGTCAGTAAATTTGTGGTCTCTCTTTTTCTTTGTGTTGTCAATCTGACAAAAAGTTCAAGGAAGCCTTGCAAATCATTTGCTTTAAAGCTTTGCTTTGAATGTTGAACAAAACTCTGTTCCAGCATCTTTATTTTTCTTTTAACAAAATGTTTTTTTTTTTTCTACACTGCTGTAAAGATAAAAGTTATTACACAGGCAAGTATTGATCTAAATTTCTTTATATACCTAGGTATCTGTGAGCTACAACCAGGACGTCAATCTCTGAGCATTCTTCCGGCACGCAGAGGCCATAGGTCGTCGGTATCTAACATGCAGTAAAATAAAATTAAAGAATAAGACTGTAAATGTAGGAAACACTTAAAAATGAGTTGGCATGAAGTGTTGATCTAAAACTAAAAAAGAGAGGGCAGCTTTAGTACAATGAGTACAGCTTGCTGCACTGTGTATAATAGCAGAGGATGTTAATCAAAGTGAAATCCAAGAAATCATGGGTGTTCCTTTAGCTCATGTTGACTCATGTTGAGGATATAATTTCTCCAGTATTACATTGCAATTTAGGACAAAAACAGGCCTCTCATTGCAATACAAATGGGAAAAAAATTCAATGAATAACCCTTACACTTTTCAATAGTTTCCCAAAGAACTAGCAAATCCCCAAGACTGCTACACAAAATTTAAACACTTAATTATTCCCGGTGTTGTGGACAATCCAAAATGTTTAAATCCTAAAACATCCACAAAGTAGGCTCTGAGCTTAAATTGGCTGATACTCCATAGCAGTGGTGTGGCAGTTTCCTTACTAGGTATTTCACAAAAAAAGGATACAATGTCTCCAAAATAACAATGATCTACTTTTGGGGCTGATTTCACTAAGTCAAATCTTTCAAGCTTGGTTGGGGGTGTTGAGGGGGGTAAACAGGGCACTATGCTACTGGGTAAACAAGGAACACCAAATTGAAAAATAGGCCATTTTTTACTTAACATTTCATCTACAAATTGGCAGTGCACAGGGACAGAATGCATCAACATTTGATTTTCATATCTCAGTGTACCCCAAGTGCTTCAAACATTACATCATCCTCGGCAAGGACTGATATCTAAACAATAACCTGAATGCAAGAATACACTGCGATTTTCTATGATGCGACCAGAGTTTAAAGGTTCAATGTAAAGTGCAGCACGGCCTAGCTTACCACAGTCACCACTAAGTAAAGCATAAGATTATGCCTGACACCAAAGGGGCATACTCCATGTACCAAATGTGATACCTGCCTTCCTTCTTAAAGTATTGTTGATGACTCAGCAAAATTTACCGTATGTTGGCTCGTCGTGAACTTTGACCTCTACTGCAATGTCTTCAGCTACAAAACACACTTACTGTACACAGGATACATCAGTTCAAACTTCTCTTACTGGGGTATG
>VJOZ01155538.1:817-13342 GCA_009801055.1 Stichopus horrens | reverse complement strand
TGACCTCAGATGACCTTTGACACCCACCAAAATTGATAGAGTTCTTCCTATAAATATGGCAAACCTAAGTATTTAAATACAAAGAGTATCCATCATTCCTACCGGAGGATATAGCAAGCACAAGGTTTTCAGTATTTGACCTCAGGTGACCACTGATGACCTTTGACCTCCACCAAAAACAGTAAGAGTTCTTTCTCTCAATATGGCAAATCCACATACAAAGTATGAAGAGCAACCATGATTCTTCTCTGGAGATATCACATGCAAAAGCTAAGTGTCACAGACACACATACACGTATGCAATCAAGATCACGTAAGTTTGCCTTCCATCCAAATTAAAAATGCGTTGACGTTTTTATGAATTACCAACATAATACTAAGGGTGAATGTTTGCCAGAAATACCTCTTGCAGACTTGACTTTGGAAAGCAATTGCAGGTCATTTAACTGTAGTAAACTATTGGAGCTTTCCACCTTTAGATACCAAGATTGAAAAATTTTCATGGTTTGACCTCTAGTGATGTCATTTGATTTTTCACCCTCACCAAAAACAATGAGGTTAGTCAATTAAGATGGACTACTGTACATGGTCTGCATGTGGATAACAACAGTCTTGAAATAGCTAAAAAGCTCCAGTGTTTGACTGCTGGTGACCTTTGACCTTTCTTTCTCTGAAATTACCAACATAGAATGAAAAGTTTTCATCGTTCCTAACTTTAGTTAGTATGTGCACAAGGAGTTAAGTATTTGACCTCTGGTGACCAGAGATGACCTTTGACCTCCACCAAAACAAGTGTTCCTCCACTCAATATCCAACAGTATCATGAGTATTAAACTTAGGGGTACTAGAACTGTGTTGTATGACTTGAAACCCTTACATGGATGAGCCTAGACATGGATACTGTGCACTACACTTTCTCATTTTGTCTTTTACCTTATTTGTAAGGGCTCATCTTGTAGCTCTTCGTCATCTACCTTAAAAACATGAAAGAGGATAGAAGTGTACATTTAATTAAAAATCAATGTTTTCATTACTTTAGAAGAGAAAATGGTTCCTGTGATGAAATTGATCACCACTCATATATTTGGAAATGTTTTAATCATGACTGCCCATCTACAGTTACAGTACAGTACAGTACCATAGGATCTTGTATCAACTACAGTATGATGATAACCACTGTAACACATCCACTATGATTACCTAGCTACTGCACTACTTTAATCATGAACATTCAGGTATCCAGCTACTATACTATACAAATAATGAATATCCACTACCAGTTCAAAACTGTTTTAAACATGAATTTATTCTCTGACAATGCAACACTACTGTACTCATGATTATCCAGCTACTTTACTCTAACCTACTAATAACAATGACCTGCTTCACACTAAATTGTAGTGTGTCCTGCAGATACTGACCAACTCAATTTATATTCTACCTTAGAAAGACACTCATATAACTCTGAGAACCTCTAGCAAACTACTGTAATGCTAGCCATACTCACAAAGCATTCTTCAACAAAAGTCACTATCAAAAGTATGATTATATGAAAGAGATACTGTACATGGCAAGCAGTGTAAAAATAGTTTAAAATGGTTTAAAATTCACTGTGGGTGTAATTTTCTGAGAAAAAAAAAACAGAAAATAGAATACAATGCAGTACATTGTCCAACAGTAGATAAGACGATTGCAGTACGGACTACCCCACCCAACCTCTGACAACAGGGAAACAATGCTGATGATGATGCTGGGCTGTAGCATGCTTTTCTTTTTTTCTTTCTATTATTTTTTTTGCACATTCTGTGGTCAGATACACAGTCCATATGCAAAGCTGAATCATAGTGCAGTTCTCTGCCAGGTCAAACAATGGAGCCTACAGTGACAGCTAAGAGCTACAGCTTCATGGTCACACTACACAACATGAACTAAAAAAATTAAGAGTCAAAACTATTTAATATGCCACAGATTGTCTGAAATAATTAAAATGTCATACTGCACCTCAAATTTGAACCAATCTGCATTCCACTGTGGGTTCAAAGACTTTCTGAAAACTTCAGTCTTCTCTGTAGCCTGACCAAACCGAACCTTCATTAAATGAAATTTAAGTTAAGCATAATTTCAACATGATTGTAGAAAATGTTTATCATATTCAAAAGCTGTCTTTGTGTACTCAACATAATGCAGCAATCTAATCCTGCAAGATATTCTCAAGTACTTAAGATCTTTTTGCTGTTTTAAAAATCATGGGTAAAACTATGAATCATCCCTTTCATTGGGTGCAGATTGAATATAAACAGGAAGGAGGTTTCCTACTTTTCAAATTAACATTTCAGACATCCGTAATAAGGATCAAAGCTATGTTTCAAAACCATGACAAAAATCACATCATTAAACCATGTTATGAGGTTTTTATATCCCTTAAAAGTAATAATTAACCCCAAATGAAATACCCACCATAAATAGATTTTAACCATAAATGTAATGACCATTACCCAACATAAATGTACGCTATTCAGGAATACCTGTCATGTTACTTTAAAAAGCAAAATGAGCCACTTCTAGGGTCATTGATTTTAAAATACGATATTTTGATTGAAGCAAATGTTAAATTAATGAATTGCACATGGTTTACAGCTGTTTTAGGTTGCAGACTAAACTTCACAATCGCTATCAAAGACATTAACTATAACCTATAACACTACGTACAGTACTGTATGTAGCATGCAAGTCACAACGGGAGACCAGCTGCAGCTGGCCAAACACCTGTTGGAATCAACCGATTTATTCCCCATTAGTGCTAGCACTGACTACAGCATGTCTAGCCCACGAAAACAGGGTAAGCTAGTTCCGAAAATATTTACTGTATCACAACTCAACAAAGTTCCTTTTCTTTAAATGTAAGAATGAATCTCATTATTTTAAGCTTCTTGGATTGAAAGACAGAAGAATACAAATAAGTTTCTTTAAATAACACAAACACAAACTGTAACTAACAAACAGTCCCATGGTTTTTCACATGGAATGAAATATGCACAAACTTCCGAGGTAGTTAGGCTATTCTCAACACATCTAACTTAGTTAGGATATAATAAGCCTAAATTTACGTACAGTAAGGCTTTACACGATCTCTTGTATAGTTTTAATGAAAGTCCTCTTGTATATTTTTAATGAAAGTCTTTTGGTACATTTGGAGCTTTATAATACATGTTACATACTTTGGTCAACATGGCATATGCAACATCTTGTATGTGAAGCACTTCAGTTTTGAAGCAATATGGAATGATTTCTGTTGATGAAAAGTTTGTTACCCTGCTGAAGCTGTTTTTGGCCTGGCACTATTAACTGTACATTAAAATGGATACTAAAACACAACACAAGCGGGCAATTCTTCCAAGAATAATGGAATATCATGGACACTTACAGTCTTACAACCAAAGGCTACGTCGAAAACTTTCCAAAATGGGATTCAACACAAAAAGTGGAGGAATTCCGGAAGCATAGAACAGAGTTTCCCACTTTGTGACGCAGAAAATCCCAATGGGGTGGTACAATGTCCACTCGGAGTCAACATGTATTTATGATTATTATGAAAAACAAGCAAAAAGAGGCTCTTCATTCTAGCCATAACGCTTTCATCAAATCAAAAGCATCAAAAAAGACCATAGGGCTCTCGGGCACAAGATACTGTAAGAAGTTCTGGTGAAGCGTCTCATACTGGCAAGAAAGTGAATTTCAAGCGGGATGGTGGCAACAAATGGAAAGTGCCTGGAAAATTCTTAGGACAAGACAAGAAAGTTGTTTTCATCAACCATGGAAATAATGATGTCAGAGTTTACCCATGTCGTATTACAAAGGTTGGGCAAGAATTTGGTTCCATAACCTCAAGAGAGAGATTGCGATGATATCAGTCTAGAGAAAGCAGAGAGAGCTTTTGTTCTTTCAACAAGTTCCGATGAAGAAAATAGTAATTATGTTCCCAGAGATGCAACTGGAATCACTGCCAAAAATGATTCTACCAGAGGAGTAAAAGGAGGACAACAATCCATGCAGAAGGATGTTGTCTGCCAATTCATGCCAAAAGTGAGACAAAGCATCAAATTCTTCCAAAAGGGAGGATACTTGGACTAAAGTGAGGTGGTAAGAAGGTCTGGAAAAGCCACTGGGGAGTATTGAAACTTGTTCAATGTCAAAGACAGAGATGGGTCAGATGTGAAGAAGCTTGATTTTGGAAATGCATGAGGAAGACAAGAGAACTTTGGAAGACATTTTGAGTGAATTTGATGATTCCAGTGAGGATGCTAATGTGGTGTTAATACCAATGCATAGAAATCAAGAGCCGGGAGTTGTGCGATATAATAATTGATAGGCAGGAGTGTGAACAAATCGGAGGTCCTGGCATTATGGCCCAGAAAGACAAAAGCAACATTAGCTGCAAATGTAAATATCATGAGGGAAGGCCAATGGGTATAGAGGGGGGGTAAAGAGGAAGGAAGTACTTAATGCTGTCTGGCACCCATGGAACGCAGGGATAAGGAAACTCTAATGCTGATTATACAGAGATGGACTGCACCAGGATCCATAATTGTTTTGGACTGTTGGAAGCCTTATGATGAAGTCAGAAAGTTAGATTACATTCATAAGGAAGCAAACTATCCAGTTGAGTTTGTTAACAAAGGATTTCACACAAATGAAATAGAATGACATTGGAAACAAATGAAATCAAGTTTGCTCTCTCATGGTCGACGAAAACACCACGTGTCGCATTTGGCCGAATTTTTGTATGTAGGTATGAGAACAATGGGCAGAACATTTTCTCTGTGTTTAAAAGAGATATTGCCAAGGTGTACAACCCAAGAAATTGGTAAGTGTGAGTATTATACTGTTATTGTTACATGGGTGGTCCTACTTATGAAGGCAAGTTCATTATAGATGCATGATCGTTATGGCTGTGCAGATGAAGTTAAAGAAAGGATGTGCAGAGAAGAGCGGGGAGACAGCGGTAAAAGATACAGTAAGACACTTCGGCTTTCATTTTTTACAGGTACACTCACTTTCGTTGCATCTTTTGTTTTCAACAATTACACTGGATACAGAATCATTGTAACAACTTTGGACCCACACAAGTTTTCCCCAACTGTGACCGATATCAAGGGAGCCATTGCACTCTTCCGGGGGATCTGGTAACTTATCGAGCCTTCAAGTCTGAAGGGCCAAGAATAATGCGTTCCACCTCGGAGGCTGAATTTCTCAAGGCTACAGAGGAGTTGACAGCCCATGGTAAAATAGTCCAAGTGAAAGTCCCAAGGGCTACTGTCCATACTAGGAAAATAATGGGGTTTTTTTTAAGAATCTGCCAGAGGAAATAACCTAGGAAGTGTGGACTACCGTACCTTCATTAACAAAGACTTGTTCACAAGACAGTTCAAAGCGACCCATAGAAAAATTGAAAAGAATATTGCGACAAGAATAATCGAAATGGAAGATCTCCCTGCAGATCATTTCAACTAGACTACGTAACCTCCTTCAACTGGAAATGGTCTTTGAGTGCGGTACTGTATACTTTAGTGTTGCAGTTGTGGCATCTTTGATGTCTTGTTATATACTGTACGTACAGTACAGTATGTCTTATGTTTTATTCTTCTTTTTTTGTGGTGTTGCTGCTTCATTCTCAGAGAGCAAAAACCTTCATTTTTTACTTGTCCCAAATTATGTGCCAATTTGTGCAATATTTTTCTTAGAGAGCGTAGGATGTACAAATCACATTTCATTATCATCAAGTAATTCATTAGTTCATCTCATATTTGTTATGCATGTATTTTAAGTTTCAACGTGCACTTTTTGCATACTGTAGGTTTTCTTTTTTGGGGGGGTTGGGGCAATGTTGGCATTGAATCATCCTTATAGCGGTGGTGTATTTTATAGGGCTTCTTTAAATGCCAGGTTCCAAATATCTATGACAATTCAATACCACTTGACTTAAAATTTGATGTACTGTATACTAGGGAACACTAAAAACATTTTGTATTAATCAGTCTCTCATGACTTTTGTTATGCTTTATTCTTTGAAAACAATTAAAGAAGGAATACTCTCAAAATTGAGATCTTGTTGATATGATACCGAAGGATTTATTCAGGCACTTTTAGCTCATTGCTTAGCATCTGTATTTATTTTCTTTCTCAGTCATTGCTTTTGCATAAATCATACAGTTTTACACATCTGTTTGTTTTGAATGTACTTTAAGTTTTATTTTGCACTATTCTTCAAGGGTTTTTTTTTTGGGGGGGNNGGGGGGGGTTATAGTGGGTAATGTCGGCATTTGAAAAATCTTCACTATAATGTAGGGCTTAAAATTCTAAATTTGGGTGGGACTTGAGGGGTGGTGAGCACTTAAACACATGTATCCATACCAAAAATTAGTAAATTAACCTTGTATTCTCTGTTTTCTTCTGTTTTGCACAGTTTGACATTAAACAAGGGTTAACTTTTTTTAATTAAAAGTTATTTAATAATACAATTGGTATTGTTTTTAATTGAATCTGATCACATAAAAGTTGCGTTTTCTTCACCATATATGGCACCATGACCGTGCCTATGCTTGTGGCATGGTTTGCCTTTATTCAAGGCAAGTGATAGTCTTGTGTTAACATGATAGTAGTATTTTCTCCTTCCAGTACACACGTCCCATACAGTTCTACTAACTNNGTATTTTCTCCTTCCAGTACACACGTCCCATACAGTTCTACTAACTCATTCATACGGCACCCACCTACTACAATATAAGTGTCGATCACTGTTCAATCATCATCTTGTCAGATTCCTCACAGCTTGTCTATGGCTCTTATTGAAATCAGGCAGTTTTCCTTACAAGTTCCTATAATGGAAGGAACCAGTCACATTACCACAAATTATGAAAATATGACAAATTCATTATGACGTGGCACGTTACAATCTACGCATCATGTCAGCAACATAGCCAGCTCAGACCAATTTTACTGTGCAATACACGTTGACAGTATGTGATTGACACAGCAAGGATATGAATAGCAAACATATGGGCTGTGCCTCACTACTTACACACCCACGACATGAGAGTTATCCAAGACTTAGTACAAAAGCAACTCGAGGATATAGCAGTGAAGAGCTGTACACAGGCGCATTGGGAATGTGAGCAGGAAAGGGAAAGATTCACCAAGTCTTGACCATGACTAGCCAAATAACTGCTTGCCAATTAAGCAGGATGTAATCACATGCTTAGTCATGTGCTTTACTATGGTACGTAGCACTGCAACTATGCCACAATATGTGTAACTTGTAAGCAAAGCAGCTAACTACTAGAGTGGGACTCTGCGACAGTGTGGCTCTGGGATTTTCAAGTGCTTTTCAAAACTTTAACATACGTGGTATTCTGCAGTTACTCCTCAACTGCAGTATGGAAAAGGGTGCCAAATAAAGCTCAAATTGCACCAGAGAGCTCCTGGAAGCCAAGAACTTACAGCCCTGTAATTACAAGCCTGCCAGTCTCACTAGTGTTGTTTGTAAGGTCATGGAATCTATTGCTAAAAGTCTATGGTTAGTTTCTTCAGTAGTTATTCCCAATGTCTCAAAATCGCTTTTGTCAGAAAAGGTCCTGCCTTACCAATATTTTGGAGTTCATGGAANNAGAAAGCTTTTGATAAGGTTCCCCACCAGCCTCTTTTGCTTTAATTAAAGAGTATGGGCATCTGCGGTAATTTACTGACCTGGATTCAGAATTGGCTATGCAATAGGAAACAGAGGGTGGTTTTAATGGTTGCACTTCTTCTTGGCAGGAGGTTACTAGTGGAGTCCCCCAGGGGTCTGTGTTGGGTCCTCTCCTGTTTTTTTTTTTTTTATTTAAGCTTTGTGAACAGGTTCAATTTTTGTATCTTTTTTCTGAGGGTCCTTGATGGGGACTCAACTATCCCTCTTGATAGTTTTTGCTACTAAACCAAACTAGCCTCCAGAACTCTAAGGCAGGCCCTGGACTACGGCCCGTGGGTCTTCGCGCTCACGTACGTGACATGAGTTACTTTCTCGTAGGCCTAATTACAGTATCTCACTCCCAGCTCACCTTGGCATCTCTGAGCATTCCTTTCAGCAGACGTACATCTAACAACACAAAATTCTGCAGATGACTTTTATACCGGACGACAGAGCATACTGGCCCATATAGAGCAGAGCCTTGCAGTTGCACTGTAGGAACCCCCCTAACATCAGAATCTCTGTGCATCATGTAGTCTGCACCCATACTGTGCAGCTTTACAGAGCAGCCCACACTTGTCTTATATTGTATGTTCCAACACTAAAGTTAGTCAATTCAATGCAGACTCAGTAGTTGAACAGGCATTTCGATCATGGGTAGCTAGCTCGGATACACCCTAGCCTAAGCACATACCTCAACAAAAGCATCGGCTAAGTCGCTGGCTCTATCCATTACCGGCAGATCCCTTGCCGCAAGGATGCGAACCTTCAGTTTGCCAGGCATGTTGTTATCCAAGTGTTCTGTTAGTGAGCTATAGTATAATCAACGTTCTTGACTCTTAGCCCAAAGACCGTATAGCACCGTAGCCCCTCCGAAGATGACCGGATTGAATGTAGCAGGCAAAACAGAGCGTATAAGTCATAAGGTTAAGAAGGTCATGTGATCATGTGGAGAGCGTTACAGAGTGGAAGTTGAAATGCAAGTTTCGGTAGCCTGAAAAGACAGATCATTGTAATTAGGGCTGTCTAAATGAAGGCTCTGGCTGTACGATGATAAATACAGAACGAAATGGATGAATTTGATGTAATAAATCGAGTATCAAACGATGAAAAGTTAAATGCAAGGACAAAGTGTAATGTAGGCTACAGTGCCGGACTACATGAAGACGGTTTATTACAGCCAAAATCCAGGCTGTCCAACTGAACCAAGACAAGTTTTGTGCCAACTATTCCTAAGCACCCTGAGGAAGATGAGACTATTTTGAAAACATTGATACCAAAAAGTTAATAAAAACCATCAAATTAATTACACAGCAGGCAAAGCTTACTAAAAAGTCTCCCATCAAGAATGAAAAATCAGAATCAGTGTACGCACCATGCTACGGGAGCAGTTTATCACAGCCTTGGCATTCTGCATCAACCAAAATCCCATCACTGCCTCCCTGCACATACTATCCCGTATATGCAGGGTTGGCAGTTTATAATTACACCTGTATTCTACCCCACCCGACCCCAATGAGAAATTGCGTAACGTGCACCGTATATGGAAGCATTTTATTACATCCTAGCCTACTTTCTCCATTTAACTGAAAAAAACGGTAAATTTTATGCCAACTATTCTCGGGTACCTAAAAAAAGATTAAAATGTCAAATGAACTTTGGTATGAAATATTAATCCAAACCATCAAATTAAAAATCCAACAGGCAAAATTTCCAAGGCGCCCTTTTCAAGGAATTAAAAATTTCGAAACAGGTACGTACTAATGAATGTATATGAAAGCATTTATTACGCATTACATTCTCTATTAGATTAATCCAACGGAAAGTTTTGTGAAAACTGTGCCGTCGGGTACCCTGAGAAAGATTAGACTGTCAGAAACAAATTTAAAAAAAATTATCCAAATCCTCATGTTAAATATCCAGCATGGAAAGTTTCCTAAGGCACTTCATAAGTTGATCCAGGGTGCAGAAATGCATTGAGATTTCGATGATTTGCTTCAGAGAATTTTTTCTGACTCTGATGTAATAGTATTTGTCACTTTAAGCTACGTATGTGTTATATAAAATATGAGGTCTGCACAAGTTTTCTTGAGATCATATCTACATGTTCACGATTTGACCCTTTACATTAAATGACCTTTCACCTCCACTGAAGACGTAAGATGCAACTACACATTGAGTACGACATCTGTCGCAGTTTCCCATCTTGAGATAAGATGTTTACTAGAATTCCATATACTGTGACCCTGTTGACCGCAAATGAAGGAAGATATTTTACCATTATAAGTATTTTTGTATCTTAAACCATTTGTGCTTGTGGTAACAATTCCTCTGAAGGTTAAGGGAATCAAGTCATTAAGAACAAGCCTCTTATTATTAGGTAGTTTTGTAGAAAACGTTTGCGAGAAGGTACTGAATATATTCAGGACACAAATTCCGGGTTGCTGTGTGAGAGCAACTGCAACAGTACAGAAGTGAGTGGATTGTTTAACCAACAAAAGCCATTCATTAACGTTGCAAAAAAATGCCTGTTAGATTTTTTATTTTTCCCTTTTAGTAATGGGAACTTTTTTAGCAGTTGAAATAGGCCTACTGTAAATCAAACAATGTAAAGGAGGTACATCTTTGTGGACTGATTTTTATTTAAAGCGACAAGAAACAGTCAGTTCCCTTTTAAAGATCGGCTTGTGTTTTCAAAACTTTCAGAAATATAGCGCCCATTCATTTCACTCCTTCCACCAATGACACCTTACCATTCCCTCTACACTCAGCACCTCTCTCACCCTCATTGAATTGAAAATGTTAATAAAAGTGAAATTTAACAATATTATCGATTAAAGTATAAAATGTAAGAACGACACTTATAATGACACATTTGGAGTTATGTCTGCTTTACAAAACGTTGATGTAATCCCCCCCACACACACACACAAATGCACCAATTTTCATCAGATATAGAGTGCTTTTTCATGCCATACTCAGTGTTGGTGTTTCATTTGACTCCTATTTCAGTAATTGTTTTTTATTGGTTTAGGTAACAGTAACTATAGTGACGGTAGCGCTTTGACAGAAGAATTCAATAATTAATTTTGGACTAGTGTCATCATTCATGCTTCAAAATATCTTCTGTCACCCATGTGTGAAAAATACAATATCCCGTACAATAGACTATTTGCCGTTCCTTTAATGCGATGAAAAGTTATTGATAATTAAAGCTTGTTATTTGAAAACTAAATCGATACATCTGTTTTGAAAGAGACAGTCAGTAATTACAAGTAGTCATTTCTGAAGTAACACATTGTACAACAGACTTATCTAGCAGAGTATGAACTGACATCGGGGTCCGATTACACCAGAAAATGGTAAGTTGTGTTATTTTTTCATGATCTATGGGTCATATTTGATATTTCTATGTTGCATGTTTAAAACCAACTTCAGTTGTGATGTGTAACTGCTAAAGCGAGCGTTGTTTCTCGTATGCTACAAGCCAAAATTGGTTGTACGCTTTTTACTAAACTGTTAGGTAACAATACCAAAGTTGGTCATCCTTCGTTGGAAAAGTTACCTACGTTATCCGAATATTTTTAAGAGTGTACTGCAAAGTTATTGATTTTTGTTTCTATACACATCATCACTTTCATTTTCTTCTTCAGTTACGCTTTCTTCGTTGGGTTGTCCTGCAGACTGCATTTGTAGGTATGATAATCTCAACCATTATTAGTTTGTCATTAATTCCTGAAGTTACAGTTTAAGTAATTCTGATAACAAAGGCAATTACAGATTGAAGAGTCATGTACCTTTAATTGAAGAAACGACAGCATAAACTATCGTCAAATACTATAAGGTGTTGATTAAAGTATTGAAAAAAAATTAAAGAAAAATGAAGAACTTTAAGAAATAATGAAAATTGTAATTATAATCAAATTGAGGTAAAGTTCTGCCGACCTACCCTTGTTTTTCCTAGCTACTACTTCGTTGGATTGTGGCGATTTAATTGAAGTTGCTGGTAGGTCTTTCTGCTACAGATTATCAAGTATCAAGAATGATAAAGATAGTTTACAATGCCAAGAGGACTGGGGTAACACAATCGCCAATGATGAGGCTAATTCACTTTACATGGAAATTATATCGAAAAGTTCACAGGCAACAGGGTAAATACGTCTTTAATTATTATGTCATATCTTTCATGTATTTTCTATTTTAGCAAGTACGAATTATTTGACCTAAACGTATTTCAATTCAACATGTCTTACTTGGTGAATTTTACATTTCCCTGAGAACTGAATTTGCTCTCTATACTGGTACTGTTACTGTTCAAGTACATGCATCATGACTTTATATGAATTACGACAATGTCACCATCGTATTTGCTGAATACATTTCAGTAGAACAAAATAAAACTGTCTTATTTTGATTCCTAAAGCATTGTTACTTTATCATCTACTTACACAGTGATGAAACATTCTGGGTGTCTCAAGATTCAGCCTCTGATGATGAATGTTACGTTTTCGATCGAACATCAGGACAAATAGAGATTCTCCAAGATGCATGTAACACTCAGAAATATTTTATTTGCCAATACGTTCCTGGTAAGCCATGTCATTCAATAATAAGCCAATAACATTCCATAAAAGCCAATGACGTTCCATAAGGAGATTTCAGAAGGAAACACCAAGCACGCAAGCAGGCAACTGTGTGTGATTTGGATGCGTTGTCTGACGTCACGGTAGCCTTGTAAACTATAGAGATTGCTAAGCATTCTCCCCGGATTGGGCATTTTGTCTCGTTCTCTCTCTCTCTCT
>VJOZ01155062.1:0-12590 GCA_009801055.1 Stichopus horrens | reverse complement strand
TTGTTGAAAGAAACTGGGTCTTACATTTTTAAAACTTCATTGAGATTCCTGCAGAGTTATTTAGTCATATGGAAACGTAAATAATGACTTAACACTTTTAAACTATTAAATATTTCCTTATTTTAACGGTTGGGTTTTTAAACGAAAGGGTTGTGATTCGTCAGTGTTTGGTTGGTATTTACTTATTTGTGGTATTGTTAGTTATCGGTTTATGACAAGGTAAGCACAATTACTTGAAGAAACGTCAACAGACTTCAATGGATCATCTTTAAGTTGAAATCAAATATATAATGTTATGTGCTTTTTCTTTGTGTGTTTTCTTTGTCATTTTCTTTGATATGTCTGTTTTCCTCTCTTTTTTTTCTGTGTATCAGATCCTTGCAATCCTAACCCTTGTGTATTTGGAGGTGTCTGTTCTGTTGTTTCTTCAAACTCTTATACTTGCTCATGCGTCGATGGCAGAAGCGGCAGCAACTGTCAGATTCCTCGCAGTATGTCTAATGTCTTAACTAACGCAACATTTAACCCTCGCCTTGACGTGTTTAACAATCCATGTCCAAGTTTTCGTCTCCGACCTCCGTTATTTTCTCTTTTTTTTTTCAAACGTGTCTTTCTTATTTCCTCGGCGTCGAGTTTTAGCCTGGTAGTGCTCTGCAGTGGGATAAGTGGAGTTATCCACCTTCTATTTTATACTTTTTGCATTCAATTTAAGTACACTACAGTACGTATGAAATAATAACATGCGTCAGTGGAGATCCTCACCATAGATGGTACTGTTAAGTATATCTTGAATTCAGCTTGATTGATCGGAAAGATTGTATAATCAATTATTTAATAAGCAGATAGATATATATACTTAATAATCAGATAATGTAGAAAAGAAAGTAAAAAGAAAAAGTTATATGTATCAAGGATGAGTACTAGATTCTAATGTTAATTGAGTGATTTCTGCATACAGCCCTACAAAAGGTAATTTCAATTTAAGATAACTTGAAATATGTGAATTATGCGATATTTTTTGTCAGATTTGTTATCTTTCATGTTCAATAGATCCATGCCTCGATCAGCCTTGTCAGGCTGGTGGCAACTGCACCAGGAGGGGGTTAGATATGTATACTTGTGATTGTCCTGCAGACAGATCGGGAGTCAACTGTGAAATTCAGATCGGTAAGATGTCTTTCGGTATTTAAGCACTTAAAATCTGTTCGCTCCTCACATTTGTGATAAATTGCCCCAATGATGCATGCAGTCAGTGATTTAATTGTAAGAGGAATTTCACAAGTTTGACGAATACTAACATCTGGTCGTTAAAGAGTATTCTATGAAAAGAAGTTTTTGTTATGATTAGGATGTGAAAATTGTACTGAAAGATATGTGAAAACCTAACAAAGAAAAGAAATGTCCTTTTGCAACCAACACATCACATTGGTGTTTATCCAATTCTCTACAACATTGCTAATCACCTTGTAAATCTGCTCTTAATACGTTGTAATACATTGTCAAGCAAGCACGAATAATGTCTGATTTCATAAGTTGATATCTGGCAACCTGGAGTAGGTCGAGGAAGTGTGATATTAAAGAAGAAGAGTCTAGATAATATTCAAAATATCCTGATACAATCCATGATGAAACAACCACGTGACCAACTCTCAATCTTCTCCCAGTTGTTGTGTAGATACTGACCATTTGAAACTGCCAACACTTTTATTAGGCCGACCAAGCCGATGACTATTTTACGTAATCATGACGTGATTTTCCTCTAACACTATTAGTTTAAAAATGAGTTACTTAACTATTTTCGAGAACTACACTGGACAAAGCCTTGTATGATTGTTACTTCATATTCTTCATTTGTAACAGGACTTAAGGATGGTCTGAGTGGGTGGGTTAGGTCATTATTATTTACATTCATAACGAAAATTCACATCATAGAGCTTTTATATTTCAGTTGTTAAGTTACTTAGATGTATCTGATGCATGAATAATCAGAGAGAGAATTTTGTTATTTCAGAAATCAATCTCTGCCAGCCTAATCCATGTCTCTTTGGTGGTATATGCAACGAAAATGATGGCTCATGTACTTGCACTGGAGGGAGAACGGGATCGGTGTGTCAAGTACCAGCAGGTACAGAATTTTCTGATAAGTTTGACTTTCATGTTTTCTTTGTACACCCACTACCTTCAAATCTGCTTGCTGTATACTTTGTATATGTAGAATACTGTTTGCTTGGCACCTTCATTGAACATGCAGGGTTACAAAACCTGTAATGTCATGAACTGTCAGGTAATTTTGACAAGTAACTGCACACAGGTTTGTTTTCTTAGATGATGCAGACCAACATTATCAAATACAGTTCATTATACATTCGAAAAGGTGTGCATGTGCTTCCTTCTTTGATATATGTAATTTAAAGCGTACCCGTGGGTTTGCATTACTGCATTACCGTAGGGAGACTTCATCTGGCAAGTGTGTGTAGCTATATCAAGATTGTGTTATGCTTTCCACCTACATCCCAGTATACTATTGTAATTTTATGAAACCAATAAAATACAAAAATGTATATCACGCAAAATTTCATGTTCTTTCGTACCTCACTAGGACAAAAAGAAGGTGTGATATATATCCTTATCAACTAAGTCATCCAACGTTATTTATGCCACTCACGTAGCAAACAATAACAGTTTGAATTACACTTCAAATGCCTAGGCTCTCTTGAACTGTATTTCATATCATGGTAGGTAACATAATAGTCATGACGACCATGGCAAAATGTGTAACTGGGAGGGGAAGACGGTATGCTGACTATTTAAGGGGGGAGAATTTGTCATGCAGATAATTCTACTTTAAATCTCCATCGCATATTGTTATGATTTGCCTGATCATGAAGATATACTTGATGTTGATATGCAGTTGCTAACACCACGACATCTGGAATTTGATGCAAATTTGTAAGATTATGTTGCCTCTGTGCTAATTTGGAGATTCTGCAAGTTAGAGAAGTTTTGCAAAGATTATGAATAAGTTTGGTTAAACGCCTCTTGGGCTTAGAAAAAGCTGATAATATCTACCCATATATCGTTTCATCCCGTAGTTGTAGCAATTATGACATAGCTGTTTTTGTTTACTTTTGGTAGAGTTTAAATTTCATTTGATAAAAAAGTTCGTGTATTATCGATATGAATCGTGTGATATGTTGTCAGGTCAGTAAGATAATAATCTGTGCAGTAGTGACTGTACATGATGTTATGATTAAGAAATGTGTCTTGAAGCTTCAAGATATCATAAAATTAGTTTTATTGTATTTTCACTTTTCTTTCCTCAGAGACATTTTGCTCTGCCCTGTATATTCTCTGTGTATGTCTGCTTCCCCCAGTAGCTCAGTCTATCATTTTGTACATTCCTTCAAGCAGTGTTCGAATGCCCTATGTTTTTTCAGTCATACTTTTCATATGTAGTGTTTCAAGTTCTACCATGTAGCCCCCAACCTAGCTACATGTTTATCACATCCTTGATTCCGTATCTCTGCTATTTTCTGTTTCATGTTTGTCATTCTTTGTCTGTTCTCGTCAGTGATTGACTCCTGTACCCCAAACCCTTGCCTCTTCGATGGGTTGTGTACTGTAACGGGAGAGAGTTCTTTCCTGTGCACATGCTTGGAGGGGCGGAGTGGCACCAACTGTGAGGTGTCTCCTCGTATGTAAAAATTGATGTTCGTGAAACTTTGACAGAAGTCAAATTGTTGTACTTTTGCCTTTTGTTTCTCTCCGTGCATTACGTTTCATTGTATTTCATTGCATTGTTTTATGTGTAAAGCATAATCCTTCTAATTTGATTGAAATTCGATAATGCTAAAGATCAAGCCATAAAAAGTTATGGGTATATTTATTAAGTTTTAGCAGTTTCAGATGGATAGTACTTTAAAATCAGTACCCTTGCTTTGTAAAAGTTTTCGATATCTTTAATCAACATTTCGGTGGTAATAATCATCGGACTTTCATCAAGTGATTTCAATTTGTCTATCAAGTGAACTTTCAGGTTTTATGTTTATAAGTGCCAACAATTTGAATGTCGACTAAGTCTTTCTAATGGTCAGCAATGGCAGTATGTTGAATGTGTATTACCATCGAGGAAGTTGATCTAACCTGTTCGGGAACAATCATTAATTTTGTGATGTCCCTCTCTGAGCAAACTGTCTGATTGTAGCCGCATGATGTTGTAGATTCAATTGTATATATTCAACGTCGTAGCCTATAGTCTTGTTATATATAAAGCATGTTCTTGCATGGGGAATCTGCGCCAGCGTTTATTGAGTGTATCGCGAAAGAATTTAATACCCTTTATTTTGGTCTTTCACCCAGATCCTTGCCTGTCAAACCCATGTCAGGGTGGAGGAACCTGCAGTAGAACTGATGGAAATGTTTACGTGTGTCTATGCACAGGTGGCAGAAGTGGAACTAACTGTGAAGTAGATCCAGGTCAGCATTCCTCTTCACATTCTCTTGAACTGTTACATTCTTGAATGTAACAAGGAACATGAGTTGCTCTTCCTTGGAAGAATGGCTCAATGTTCTGTGTATTGGCCCTAACAATCAGCCCTGTACATGAGCCAACCTCACCGGTGAGACATTAGACTTATCGGAACCCTCCGTTGAAACAGTCTGATTAAGCTTGTATGTGTATTTTTAATTAAAAAATTAATAATTTTATATCTTCTAGATGTGTGGTGTGCCTTGTTCATTTCGACTTTGAATCTTTTCTTAAAGGTAATCCCTGCAATGATCAAACATGTATGGACAGAGGGGTGTGTGTCGTCACGGACAATCAACAATTTCGATGTCAATGTAACTTTCCATACACTGGATTGACGTGCGAGAACGGTGAGACAATTTCAATTTCATTGTGACAATATATATCAGTTGTAAATAATTGCTAATTTGCCAAGATTTCGCTGAAATTTACCAATGGCTATCTTTGTCATTGTAACTGTTCACTTTTCAGATATTTGTAGCAGCAACCCTTGTTCTGGTGGTAGCTGTGAGATCAATGCTGATGGGTTTGTGTGTTTTTGTCCTCCCGGTTTGGGGGGAACGACCTGCCAAGAAGTTCTTCCCCCAATAGGTAAGACGTCACAAAAAAAAACATCCCACTTCGCAAATGTCATGATTGTCCAACTGTTTTCCTCTAAATGGTATATGCATGGAATGAAAATAATAATCAGAGAAAGAGAAGACTGGTTTAAGATTGCGATAATATGTAAGAAGCTTTGACAAGGAATTCTCCTATTGCGTCTCTGTGACCTTTAATCTTTTCTTACTTTCTTCATTAATTCACCAATAACTTTACGTAGTCATGTGACTAACTGCAGCGGCCAAGAAGAATATACCGTTAGCCTAAAACAGAGATCTACAAGAGTCTAGTATGGACGAGTTAAGCATTGGTAAATGGAACGAATGCAGATTAGTTTTTATTTAAAAAGAAGTTACATGGTAATCCCACTCTAACCTACAAGCCTGGTGTTTATAAGACTTTGCTACTTGTTTACTAATGTAACCACATTTTCTCTCTGAAATTATAAATTCTACCCTAAAGAGAAATTAAAAAGGTTCCAAAGTTCATGCATTTGCCAAAAATTGTAATCCTACCTTTGTTTATAAATTTACAGTGAACAACAAACGACATGTTGATCACGTTATACCCATCTAGATTGTTAAAGAACCTTGTATTTTTGTCCTCTTTCAGATGATCCGTGTGAAAATGTGTCGTGCTCGGACAGAGGGACTTGTGTGGTTTCGGACAACGGAGAGCCTGAATGCGATTGTCAATTTCCTTTTGTTGGACCAATGTGTGAAAGTGGTAAGTGCTCGCTTTTGTTCGTTTCGTCGTTGAACTAAACATTCAATATTCACGCTGTACATACAACACATTCCGAATAGAAAAAGGAGAGTATAGATGTGTGGTAAGGTGGTCAGAGTATGCACACGTCTCCTAGCACATGCACTTGATGCAACATTTGATGTGCATGTGATATAATATGTATTCTAGAAAAGTCTCTGGAATTTTTGTGATCATATGAGGCATGTGTGTCTTTCTTATGCTACTCCCATGCAGACGATGGTGAAGTTTTAGTTGAAATGAAACACTAGTACAGCCATACATAAAATGGTGCGCGTGTGTTATTGTGATAAGACCTCGGGGTAAATGCTCTGGTTGAAGCATGCTGGGGATCTCTTGTTTAGCATACTAAAGTAAAGTTGCCACATGAAAGACAAATTGTAAAACAAATGCAATGTAAACTGTGACATCGTAAACTGCCTAGTTTGTATGTAACATAAAACATAACGATAGAGCAGTGCCTTTATAAAAGATATAAAATAATATAAATTATGAAAGTTTTGTGAGCAGGACATCTCAAAGAGTGAGTATAAGTTGTTAGTGTTAGTAACACTAACAGTGTTAGTTTGATGACTATGCCTTGTGAGTGTTATTACTCCTCCAATCCTGATCATATGCATAGTCCTCCTCCTCCTTCTGATGTGATTTATGCAATCTCTTCATTGTCTCGATTAAATACGAGCTACTTCCTATGTGTTTTACTCATAAATAACAAGTTAAGTACAATTAGCCAGTGTGAAACATAAACTAAGTAAGGACACTTTACAGCTGCTGGACCTCTCTATCGCCTCCTTTAATTACATCTTATGCATGACCGAGACGTCCATATTACATAATTTATTCTCTATGAAAATGTTTTCAGATCGATGCTGCTGTAGTAAGAGTATTCACATGTTGATTCATATTCTGGACCACAGTTGGTCCCATATTTTATGTACGTCACATTTCTGCTTAGACATTTGCAGCAGTGATCCCTGTTTTGGTGGTACCTGTGAGATAGACGCCGGTGGATTCATATGTATCTGTCCGCCTGGTACTGCAGGTCCAACATGCGAAACCCCTTTGCCTCCAGAAAGTAAGATGTTACATTTTACTCAAAGAATAACAATTTCGTGGTTTAGTCTTTCATTTCTTTTTGATCTGTGTAAACTTAGACAATTTACAAGCCAATACTGCTTGCTTCTGGGAGAAAGCAAGCTATAAAAGTGCTGTATATAAGCCGGTGTTGAAATGCCTGTTCCTCGTGGTAACTTCTGATTCCTCAAATCCTCAAATACTCTCAGTATTTAGATGGAAAATGTTTCTCGGATGAATACACTGCTCTTGTTTCTGAACAAATGTTCCTGATTGCTCTTTCAAAAAAACAAAATGATGAATTATTGACGAAATTAAGTAGAAACATTTAATAATAATAATCTGCCAGGTGGCATAGCTGTCCAGATGAAAGAAAAAACATGAACTTGTGATGTGTGTATCAGTTTCTTGTAGTTTGATCTTCTCATCTTTGTCTCAAATTCATTAGATCCTTGCATCGACGATCCTTGCAATGGCGGTGAGTGTAGGCTAACAGAGACCGGCTTCGGATGTCTCTGTCCCAGCGATAGGAGTGGACCGCGTTGTGCAACTGTGATAACCTCAGAAGGTGAGTACAACACTTCAACCTAGTTCAAGTTGTTTTCACACTACAGATTGACTTGACGAGGGTGNNAGAAACATTATTTCTTGTCCTGCCTTAAATCTTTGTCCAAAATATAAATTCTTTGTTAAATAAAATAAGAAAGAAAAGTGATATTTTACATTATATCATTCACTGATTGAAATTATTCTGTATTTACTTTCTGGTAGAGTTGATGGAACTAACCTCCCTTCCTCTCTGTGCGTCATATACTTTAAAATAAGTCTTCGTTATCAGAATGGAGTCAGAAGAGGCCATCAGAAAAAGCTTAATTTCAGATTTTATAATGAGAGAGGTTGCTTCGATTCTTATCATATGATAGCCCCAGTATGATTACCTCTTTGTATTATATTTATCATACAAATGTCAGAAGTGATGAATCCTTGCGATGAACTGTGTCAATTTCTAATCCTTGCAGATATTTGTTCAAGTAATCCATGTCTACTTGGAGAGTGTAGTGTCTCGAACGAAGGTGGATTTACCTGCCTGTGTCCTGAAGGTCGAGTTGGGACAAGATGTGAGCTATCCTCAAACCCCGGTAGGTTGAGTTGATAAAAGTCTGTAGACTACCATTCAATTAAGGGAAATTTCTTGAAAGAGGTGTACATATAGTGCCATTGCTCGTCATCTGTTAGATTACCAAAATCACAAGACACTTTTAATATCTTTAAGAGGATTGCAGTGTTTGATGAAGTGGATTTTTACATTGTTTGGTACACTTCTTTTGCATTTTTTGTTTTGGCCAAAATATAATTGCCGATTTTTTATTAAGTTTTACTCACTGCACTGTTTTTCGCTGAAGAAGGTTCCATGTTGTTAAAGTTTGAACAAATTCGTTCTTTTTGTTTTTGATTTACTTCAATCATTTTGTGCATTCTTTTTTGTTTTGTATTTAATCGTGGAGTATACGTGGAACTAAACTTTTCTACTGTGTTTATCACAGCATTAGTAATGGTAATACGTACTACAAAATTCATATGCACATCCTTTTCGAAGTAACTATTATTTGATTTTTGCTCTTCATCCAGGAGGGAGCTGTGAAAGCAATCCTTGTTTTTTCGGTGGTACCTGTGTCGATTTGCTGGATGGAGGTTATTTTTGTCTCTGTATTCCAGGAAGGATCGGCATCATGTGTCAAGTAATACTTACAGATAGTAAGTTGAAACTGCTTTCACAAAGATATAAATATTACTTGAAATATCTTGAATCTCAACACCGTTTTTACAGGAGAATTTCTCAGGACTTGCAAGAACAGGAAAACTGATCTACGGTCATGGGAAATTGTGACACTGGTCATCGACAATATGCCAAATTTATTACTAAAATTAGACCTCAATTGGACAAACAGTTTTGAATGGTCTCTTGCCATAGAAAGTGTCTTGAAGCTATCAAAGATTTTCTTACTTCGTTTATAAATGTAGTCTTTGTTGTAGGGGAATATGTGCATTTATTGATGGTGTATGTCATTCATATGTAAGGTATGTCTCTGTTGGGATAAATTACCCTATACAAATAATTCCGTCTCAATTACATGCACAGCTGGCACAAAAATTTACGTCATCACGAGAAGATTCATTTTGAGGTTTTGTTGTATCTTTTTTATTGACAGTTAACGACGATACATGTTTTCCAACTCCTTGCTTTAATGATGGTATATGCTACCACAACACCGAAGGCATCACAAATACTTCATCTGTCGCTTGCTTCTGCAGGGAAGGTTCATCAGGTGACAGATGTGGAAGTACGTTTTTTAAACCATTCGATTCCTCTCGTTTCCTTCTCTCTTAACGCTTTTCGGTGGTAGAACGCGTTTTCGATGTTTCGAGTGCGTGGATCGTGACATCTTTTGCAGGGGTGTTTCAATTGCAATCAACAACTTTCTACCTTGCGCGACATTTGACGAGGATTTCAGTCCTAAAGAATATGTATTTTTTTCCTTCTGTGACAGTAACTTTGAATTAGTTGAGACAGACACTGTCACGAAGACGTATTAATCTTGAATCATATCCGCAGTTTAGGAAACATCATCGCCAAGAGCGAGGCCCTGGTCTGATGACTGGGGCACATATTGCTCAACGTCTATAACAAGACATGTACGATCTATGTAGTAGGAGGGTAACCATCAGTTGGCTAGAGTTTGGCTAAATTTTTTTCCCGAAAACACCGCCTGGGTTTTTATAAGAAATGGTATTATCCAGAGCATTTTGTCAGTTTACCTACAACTCACCCCACCCCTACATATAAAAGGAGCTGATGTACTTTTTCAACTAACTTTATGTTTCGGATCAAAATATGGTCAGCGCCATCGATCAGGGTTCAGCTGTGTATCTTGTGATATAAGTATATATCACCATTGCAAGCACAATTCTAGTGCACTAAGCAAAGCCATATTAATGTATCAAATCATATTTAGATTTGCTGATTCTCATCGATCGTGCAGCTGTGAAACTATTTTAAAAATACCCTTAAAATGAAACACCTACTTGTGAATTTCGCAAACTCCAGGGCTTTTAATCAATTCTAATATGTACCTTTACAAACACAAATTTACTTTATATCATCTTATTATTTTATTTTGCTTTTGCATTTCATCACTTTTCTCGCACATATCTTGTCATTTTATTTTTGTTAAGTTTTTCTGCCTCCCGTTAATCCGTGTGTCAACAATCCCTGCCTGGGAGGGGGAACTTGCATTCCTATGCAAAGAGGTTCTTCTTTTACTTTTACTTGCTCATGTTCACCTGGCACTTCCGGAGTTCTTTGTGAGGTTCAAGGTAAGGTTATATGAGAGCACGTTATCAAGTCTGCTAAGTTCCTCCAAAGTAGTCTGTCTGTTAGTCAATCTCTGCTACCAAATGATAAATTGTAAAAATCCTTAAGCTTCGAAAAAAAAGCAATAGATATCAAGGTTGACCAATTGATCGGTAACAAATCTGCTAGACGTTTGGAGTTACAACTCGCTGTAATAAAGTATGGTAGCCTGATCTGTAATTTACCAGACATTCTACATTACTCCAGTTGAGAAGTGGTCTGCGTTTATCAAAACGACAAATAATCATGTCATGCCATGAATTTTGATAATTCTAACTTTAGCAATGGGTAATCATTAACTCTTCAATGAGGTCAACATTTCTTCACTAAAAATGAGGTTGCTGAGGTTGCCATAAATGCGTAGGACAACAGAGTAAATAGCTTGGGCTGAGTAAAATGATATTCTGTCAAAATACTGTTTCAGTTTGCAAGTTAACATTGTAACATCAATGTTAAATAATAGTACTGTCTTATTCTATTTTCTGGCATGAATTTTTCACTCTTTGTGGCTTACAGCTCTTAGTATTGCTTTTGTTTGCTCCTGCATCTGAGTCCTATTTCCTGTCCTCTTATTGTCATTTTGTTATTCTCTACGTAATCCGACTTTTGGTTTTGGTAGTAATCGTTACCTCTCAAGTTTTGAAGGCATGTTTGTGTATGTATGTATGTATGTATGTATGTGCACGTGCATGTGTGCAGTCCTACATATCAGTGTTTGTAAATCCTGTTTTAAACATGATATCTCAAGTAAGAAAGTTTTGCCTGAACTCATATTTAGTATGTGGGTGTAACAAAATGTGCCCAAGAACCATATATTGTTTTTGGTTGAGGTCAAAAGGCATTTGCTGTTAACAGGGGTCAAAGAAAAAAGCTTGAACACAAATATCTCAAATAGAGAAGCTTGGACTGATAGAATATTTGGTACACAGCTAACTACAATGATTACAAACACCCTCTTATTTGCATATAAGGTCAACGGTCATTTGGGGTAAACTCGTCAAAATAAAACCCATGCAAACAAAATTTTTCGAGAGGGCAACGCTTGGGCTGATCTCATACTTGATTTACTGCACTAAGCACAAGAGCTATGTTCAGTTTGGTGGAGGTCATTGGTCATGTTAGGTTAGCAATTGTCAAGTACAAAAACATTGTAAGAGCAGCATCTCCAGATCGGCACATATGTTTCATTGTCACAGTATTTGCCATAAACTCATGGCACAATGGATTTGCTTTACATATTGGTTGTTGTGATCAGCCGAGCGTTTCAACACATTACATGAAGTTCAAACGCTGGTTAAAACTTCAAAATCACAATGCGGTCTTGCATTCTGGTTTGCTCTTCAACGGTTCCATCGTGAAGATCAGATTAACAACTCAGTGATGAGGCATTGATGTGCCTGATTTAACGTTGTTACTTCTGCAATCATTTCTGTCGGATGTCTTCTTTATTCCCAACTGTCTTTTTCAATGCAGTGCCAATTTTCATGTATCCTTTATGTTTGGTAAAAGCTCTATCCACGTGGTGGAGGAATATCCATACTGTGCATATGCTGTACACATTTCACTAGCGCTGTAAATGATGACCTTGTATTAATTACCATTTCGTGATGTAAAACGTCTAACATAACGTGGACAACCTTGCACATCCTTTGAGTAATTGTAAAAAGTGCTGTAAATGTTAATTGTTAATGTTGTAAAAAGGTGTAAATGTAATTTTTACTTCTGCTAGTCATATTTGTCAACGAATGTTGCTTGTATGTTTTAAAAGTAGATCAAATGTAGCCAGCTGTTAAATGGACTGGTTGTTTGGCAGGGTTTTGAACATTGATGTGGAGATCAACTTGCGTGAGTACATATGATGACTGCTGATGACCTGACCATTCTTTGATATGACTTTAGAAAGTAGGAAAACATTATAAGGGGTTTTGTCTTGGATATTAACATAGAGATTCAGTTCTTTAAATGTGCAGTGATGAGGGGAAACACTAGTTTTTATGGAATGAAAATCACTAAATTTGTATAACGATGTGTATTACATTATCAGCACTACAACCAAAAATATGCACAATGTTAGAGGCCAAATTATGTACAGTTCATACTTGCATGTATGTGCAAACCTTATATACGTCCCAATTACATCTGCCTCCCCTATCGTCTCCCTCTCATAATGTGAAAAGTTTAAAAATAACAAAAAATACCCAATGCTGGAAC
>VJOZ01154998.1:0-15112 GCA_009801055.1 Stichopus horrens | reverse complement strand
AAAATGTTCCACTTGTAAAATCGAACCCCTCTACTGAAAAAGCTGCATATGGACCTGTATCTCTAGCCATGGCTATTTCTCGAGCATTATCAGAAATTAATGAAGGCCATGATTAGTACATTTATAAAAACAGGGTTCTTCCAGCACAGCACCTCATTCAAGACCTTGTATAGTTTAACCCTTTTGTTTGCCAACGGGTAATCTCTGCTGTCGTTTTGTTTTTCAAAAACAAGACAATGGAAAATACCCGTCATGGAAACAAGTGAACATCACCTTGCCAAAAAGGGTTATTATTTGGTCCCTAAATGATGAATATGTTCCAAGCGTCATTTTAAGTAACAAACAGCTTTCTTTGGATAAGAAATTTACAGAAGTACAGTACAAGTAGCTTAACATTACCAGTTGAGGATATCAACCCAACCTGCACTGTTACATTAAAATGACACCATCTGGATTTTTTGTATTTTCAGTTGGCCAATGAAACTGGCCAGTGGAATTTCTTCATGACATATTTTAAGCATCGGCACAATGAGTGGAATGCAGTGCATGCCACAGAAGTAGTTTTCCTCAGAGGTTACCATACTCCCGGAGTACATTCAAAACCTTGCAGCATACATAGTAACATTGACTTGTTCATGGAACTTTCTCATGCAGTCATACCACATAATCAGGACTACATTTCACTGAGTGTTAATTCATCGAAATCAATAGTACTGGCTTAATACAATTATTTCAGTCACAAATGAGGAGAAAAAAATACAGTGAACTCGAACACCAAGGCCACATTTAGGTCTAATATCTTGTATCTGCTATTAAATGCATTAATTGTTGCCATGCGGCATTATTAAAATGAATCGTCTGTTTGTTCACAGGATCGGTTATTATACAAAAAAATTGAACAAACATTTCAAAAATAACACAAGACTCGTCCACAACATCTATTTGTGGACCAAATGACAGTTTATGCAGCACTATCTCAACAATAAGCTGAATGTCTTTAGACATCAAAGAAATGAAAAATCCATAAATGGATAAAGGACATTTCCTCTTTGAAAAGCTTGAATTTTTCAAATTCGAAATTGTGCTGGCAATCATGTGCCAATTTTAGTTTCACAAATTAAAACAGACGTAAAAGTTTGTTTTTTAGGATCACACCTAGCTGTTCCGTCAAGAGAGAATGCAATCTAATTAATTTTCAATAAAACCAAACTTGCATAAAACTAATACCCTGTTCAATTATTCCATAGCTGTAACCAAATTACAAAAGTCTGTATGATAAATCAAAATGTATATTAGGATTTTATTTCCAAGAGTATTGCAAGAAATAACTTCATTTTTAAATTTGTTCAAATCAAGCACACTTGGACAGTATAGGCATTTCACATTGTATGGAGAACTTTGCTAGTTTAGAACAGATTTTGTAACCGTAAAAATAGTTCAGTACCCTGACAGAATGATCCTGTATCTTCAAATTATAACGTTTCCAATAAAATCAGTGAAATGCCACCAATGAGATTTCACTCTTAGGCTCTCTTTGGCATAAATTTTCCACTCTTCCGCTTAGAAGTTTAAAATTTGGCGCAATGGTATATAATTGGGATACTCAGAAATTATCTGAGCTGTACCTACAGCTGTTCCCAACACATGGTTCAGTAACCCCCCCAAAAAAAAAATGTAAACAAAGATCCTCTGCACTGCAAAATGCTTCATATCTCAGTGTAATTTTGTATAGCACAAGTAATACAGTAGTGTATGTAGCTTTTGCACAGACTGTGTAGTTGTTATCTCTTGGGTAATAAACCGTGGAACAAGTTTCCTAGCCAGACTGTACAAAGACATTTAAAATGTCCAATGTGCCCCATTCGACATCAGGTGACAACATTCCACCTTCTAAGCAGCCTGAGGGTTGATGCAGTGACAAACTGATAACTTTCAAACATCCATTTGAATCTGAAGAAATCTTTTCTTTTTTTTAATTAAACGGCCGATAAACTGCACTGACGAATGGTAATTATCGTCCTTGGGAAAACAAAACAATGAACATGTGACATATTAACAATGAGACATGACTTCATGTAACCTTATCAAGACGACAAAAACAAAGGCCAAATCAAGTTTACGCCTCATCTGACCTTGAAAACAAGTCAAGAACTATTATAAACAGAAGCTACTTCAAAAGTTATGAAAGCCTATCTCCCTGCAACTATCACAACTGACTCACTCTCATTTTGTGTAGAGTACTGTTGAAGACTTTTTGTTAAATTCAACTTTCATTTATTTGGAAATAATTAAAACATTAAAACTAGTCCATAGAAAAAGTAAACTGAGTACACTTTCAATCAGTTTTTCCTCACACCACTATCCACAAATGCAATTTAAAATAAAATGCAAGGTGGATGTTCACTTTCAAAGCACATACATCGATAACAACCACAAAATCCTATGCTCCGAATAATTCAACCACATTTGCTGCCTTCATCGTGACGTGGCAGTCTGCAAAGTACTGCATGCATATGTTCAAGGTTTATTTCACTGAATACTTAACTTCTGTTACGTAAATTTTGGAAGGAGTAAAAAAAATTTCAAAATTGTTCTAACATTCCATTTTATTAGGCATATTGCATCAAAACAGAAGACTGTCTTTGCCAGTCTAAATAACAAAAAAGGGTGTATTAAAAAAAGTGACCTAAAATGCAATGGAAGCAGTAATCACCATCTGCTATTAGGTAAATGGAATGGATTGAGTATTCTTCTACCAATTGAGGTAACATCACCTGGAAAATACAACGTCTAGTTCATCTTCAGAATCGGGGTTATCATGATACTCTAGTCCATTACTGAGGAGTTTTTGCTTTCCGAAGTCCTTCATTCCCATCTGGTCTGCGTACTCCTCCTCTTCCATGGCGTCCGTATCCAGCTGGAAGAATCCCTGTTTCCGTGGGGACCCTCTGGCCGGCTGACAGCATTTACAGAGACATATGAGGAGGAATATTGTGATGGCAAAAGTGGTCGCTGTTGAGCATGGACGAAAAGAAATGGAAGTGATTCAAAATGTGCCATGATGTTAAAAGTTTGTGGCTGCTACAAAAAATGCACAACTCAGCAAGGAGGAGGAAAAGCCACCGGCAACTTTAGCACTGGCACCATCAGGCTATTGGCGGGATAAGAAAAGAGAACACTTATCCAACTTTGTATTAAATATAAAGTTCCCACTGAACAACACTTAAAACTTTAAGACTAAAAATTTAAATTTCTTGTTGCTCTAGCTGCCATGATGTATGTGGCATATATATTTCAAACAACTAACCAAGTGGTAGCAGTTAAAGTTCAGGAAAAAGAGAACATTCACATTGTCAATTTAAAGGAAGCCTCCAGCTGAGACAATCCTCACACTCCTGTCACAAATGAGGGATAGCCAATAGCGATAAAAAACATTTGTGGTAAAAGCAACAGACACTTGAGTTCTCAAAAATACTGAAATTGAAAGCAGTTTACGACAGCAACCTTCGAGACAGCCTCATGTATAATTCATGAGCACTGCATGATCATCAGCCAATCCTCACATTATATCATACTTGTACACGACACCTCCAGGGGAACATACCGTAACCATTACAGTATATCTGGATGTCAGTCATGTTCTGTCACGCAGAGAAGGTCTTCTCGAGACACGATTTTAACACATTATCTGAAGTTTGTAAGGACTAGGTGTGGATGATGTAAAAGTTGCAAGAATGGCTCTGCTGGCTCTTGTCACTGTGCATCGTCTACCTCATAGGCTTGGGCGATCTACTTGAACATTTTGACGATTTCAAATGATATATACACAAAGACCCACACCTTGAATGAGAGTTTATGTTGTTCCATATTACTATGGATTCAACAAGAACATTTTGGACATCATCTGGTTACATTCTTTTATTTAAGATAACCCCATAAACTAGAGAGTGTAACTGTAAATGGAAAAGATCAACACATTACTTTCAAATTGACACTTCAGTTGTAAGTAACATTACACCACAAACGAATGGTTGACCTCCCCTGGATAAAGTAATTCATAACAGGACCATTGGATTAATGGAGTAACTGCTATTACTGTGTTATCATTTCAGACAAGAGTTGTATGTTCTATGGGACACCAAAAAAAGAGAAAAACCACTGCAATCATAGTACAACAAGGACAACATGAAGACATGAGAGGACCGAAAAAAACAAAGATGTTACAGTTGAGAGTGTCTAATGTACAGTAATTTCAGTATCTTCCCCATAATTTTTGAAAAAATTTCATGTCATTCACCTGTCATCTAAGCCTTTATAACCCCAGCAACAGAAGATGTGATCTTCTTGATCCATCAGATCATGGTACAGAATGCCAGCATAGCAACTGGAAAACTTTCACCAAATGAAAATCAATTCAACTTATAAGAACAATGGAAATCGCCATTTACAAGATGGTAAAACCTTGTCTTCAGCTATCATAAACAGTAAAACATATCTTGTTGAAATTACTTCTACAAATACATGAGATCATACCTGCGATACCAAAGACTAAGAGCACAGATTCCTTGACTATTGTTATCAGACTCCCCACACTTGTGGTTGTTCCTTCTGCTTTCATCTGAAATTCTGCATGTGTGACTTCAAAGCTCTTGACTACCACTGTGGCGTCGACGTCCTCGAGTCCTTCAACTGACACGGTTATGTGGTAGTTGCCAGGAGGCATCATCTTGAAGAATTCTCCACTGTCGCTGGTTACCAGATGTTCAGGATATCCTTTGATGATAATTGTGGCCCCTGCGATCGGTTCACCATCTCCTGAGAACACTCTGATTATGACCGGGTTCACTGCCTACAATGAAAGAAAGATAACTTGAAGACAATGTGAACCCGCCATCGCTCCATTGACAATGACGTGTCAAAATATCAATACAGTACTATCCGTTGATCGATTGCTGCAGTGAATACCCATAAACTTTGTAGTAATTTTGCTCATACCAAAATAGATATAGATAACATCAATATTTATTTCTGAAATCGATATATAGTACACAGGGGTATTTACACTAAATATCAGCACATTGATGTTGATAGTAAGCAATCCATAGACTGCTTCAGTGACCCTTTTTTCAGCTATGTCAATGAAAGCATGCAAGTGGTGCTTAGCGAAAGCCCTTGGATATGTAAGACCTACAGCATGTACACATCAAAATGGTTTGTATATGCTGATTTTTGCCTGCATGCCAGTTTCAAAGAATCAGGTATGAAAACCTATGTACCACACATACACATACTATGAATAATTTAAAAAGTATATCAGGATATTGATTTTTTTTTTTCAATACCGATGCACCTTACCTACCAACAGGCATTAAGGTGCATGAATGAAGCAATTGTCAGCTGTTTAAAAACAGAAGACCCTATTATGTTATTTTCATCTCAGTGATCTAAGTTTTACAAGATCTTTAGAAGAGTTGATCAAGATTAGGTGGTAACCAATGTTGGATGTTTTTCTGCTGACATGATGGCCACTTTTTTAATCACAACATTGGCCAATATCCAATCTGATGTCTTTCCCTCTACAGCATGTTCTCTCCTAAAAAAGTGTTCACTTTTGCCTATGCTTGTCTTTGGGGTGCTTTCATCACAATCCCAATATCATTGCAAATTTTATAGGTTTTAGAAAAACAGTCCTCATGAATTACACCAGTTTCCCCCCCCCCACATTCACAAGGCTTTTGTTTTTCCTTTTTCTGAGGGATAAAATCCCTAGTGGGGGTATTTAATTCCTACCCTGGATCAAAAGTTAATACTTCCCTGGTTCAAATACACTTTCAGGTTGCTTAACAAGGGCAAACATTAGAAAAAGTGGAATTTGCTAAATTTGCTGAGCAATCAAAGGTTTTACTACACATCTTTCAGATCTGATGACTGATCGTATTATCCGCTGATTCCTGATGAAGATCATGAATGTAAGTATTGTTTCTAAGGCTTGGCATTTTATTCAGACAACCTTACCGCTTTAATGAGCCCTAACATCGCTTCACGTTGTCTGTCCCATCCTCCTTGAAGTGACAGCAGCTGGTTATCACTTTGACCAGATTCACAACAATCCACCATTAATGATAACTCCAGACAGTTTACCTGATGGTAATTGTAGTTCTGTAATCAAAGCAAAATAAATTACATTAACATTACAGAATTTTATTAATATGAAGGCACGGTTAAAACTTGGTCGGCTAGATTTGACAGACTGAGACATAATGTAGGAAAAAAGAAACAAAAGAAAAGAATTATGCATGTCAAAAATTTCATGTCTCTCATAATTTTTTGCATTATTTCAAACTGCTGACTTTCCCATTGGACGAAACCCAACAAAACACGGAGAAAGAAACACAACCTTGAAGAGACAACAACGCACAAATAGCAAGCAAAAAGAGTTTCAGCTAAACCTCTCCCAGAACCAAAAAGATATGCAATGCAAAAAAAAAAGAAGCTAGTATACTCTAAATTAGAAGGTTTCTATGGCTATTCTAGGGAATTCTTTCAGCACACAGAACATCTTTCAAATTTAAACTGAAATACAAAAATTGGAACAATTGCTCTGTGCATGACTATTGGATAATCACTAAAACAGGATATTTGACATTGCAAAGGTATCTCAGTCATGTAAAAACTCTGAAGCTATAGGCAAAGCTGTGACATTTTGGTGTGATAGTTATATCCCACTTAAGGTGCTGATACCTAAATACCAATCAAGGCCCTGATAGCTACACACCAATCAAGGTGCCAACAGCTGCAGCCAAAGCAAGGTGATGATAGCTACATCCCAATTGATCCTTATCAAGGTGATGATAGCTACACCCCAATCAAGGTGATGATAACTACATCCCATTCAGGGGGATGATAGCTTCATCCCAATCAAGGTGATGATAGCTACACCCCAATCAAGGTGCTGATAGCTACACCACAATCGATCCTTATCAATGTGATGATAGCTACACCACAATCAAGGTACTGATAGCTACACCCCAATTGATCCTTATCAAGGAGATGATAGCTACACCCCAATCAAGGTGATGATCGCTACATCCAAATCAAGGAGATGGTCACAATTTTTGATGAATGAGACAGCAGACATATGAATATTGTCCGTACTTAGAGTTTCCTGTCCATTCACTAGGATTCATTCTGGTGTTCCATCGTTCAATAGCACATCATTTTTTGGCGAAGAATGGTGACAAGATGGCTTGAAATGGTGGTGAAATCACGCATGACAGTATTGCAACATCCAACAAGGCGTGTCACAAACCAATATGACATTATAGCCACTTTCACCACGATGCTATGGTAATATCCAACATGACATTAAGACAACATGGAGTAAAGAAATGCCTGAAGTCCATCGATACTTGAAGCTTCATAAAATGTATGTAGTCAATAGGATTTAACTCCAGAAAAACTCTGACACTGCATTCCTTACATTTGTAGTCAGGTAATATGTACACAACATATTGGAAAAGCACTGAAACGAGTTTAACAACAGTTCAAATTGTCCACAGGGTGATATGAAAACTAAGAGAGGTACGATTAATGCATTAAAATATGACCAAATAACAAGACTATTCTTATTCTTAAAATGACACGGTGATTACTCACAGACATGAAAGTAAAGCCCCTAGCTGCATCTCCTGCAAAGAAAATATATAGAGAATAGAGAATATCGAAATGTGTCTGATATTGTACAAACTCAAGTCAGTGGTGGGAAAGGGAATCACATTGTTGCATCGCTTTTTGATCACTGACATTGCTGCCAAACCTTTGAACTTGTCTTAAGTGTAAATTACTGCAAGATACCAGAGCCCACTGTCCACGAAAATGTGATCAGATGAACCGATTCATGAATGCCACTGATAGAAGTAGAATGAATATGACTTTGGCTTTCAAACTAAATCTAAGAAGAGACAGTTAAATGTATATGCACAATAATAAGATGTAAAGATCAATTCCAAAACCTCAGAAAGCATCTCAGACTTGCCAGCAAACAAAAAAATTCTCTTCTCTGTCACATAAGTTTAAACTGACACTTTGCTTACAAACATTTTGCTTACATTTCACAAATCAGACTAAATTAAAATAAACATTTCCTCCATCTTAGAGGTACCATTTTCATCACAATTCAACTTTTAGCTAAACAGGAACGTAAATTTGGATGTAATAAGACCCGGATGAAAATGTCATATTACTACATGGAGGCATAGTAAAACTGACTCCTCATTTGTATGAACTGTGCTGAAGGCAGTCAAGATGCCAATTAAATTAACTGTCCAGTTTAAGAACCTCAGGCAAAGTTCAAATGTAACTTGTAACCACATTTATAAGTGCATGAACAGACTTTTTTAACATAGAGGTTGTTCGGGGATTGGGAGATGTCAAAAAGTGGAATCTTGCGCCCTGCTATCTATCAGAGAACTACATAAATAGCTTGTGTTTGCATGTTGGATCTATATAAGACTGAAATGTGTAAATTCACAAGTGAAAGTTCATTCATAGAAAATCAGGAAGCTTTGTAAACAAGATGTCAGAAAGTAAGTAACTACAAGCAATTCCTTTACAGCCACTTGCTTACAGATATGTAGTGCAATAAAAGAAAAATGAAGTAAACATAAACATAACACTTAGTGCAAGGAAGAAATTTGAAGTAAAATAATGTGTTATTTTTACAGAAACAATCATGTGAGTGTAGAATGATAGATCATTCAAAATAAAGAAGAACATTGGCCCTCTTTTCAAGAAATAAGTTTTTACTTGAGTAGAAATTCAGGTATTTGTTGCTCAGAAATAATAAGTTCACCCAAAGTTTCCAAAATTCAAATGATGTTACTCATCACATCCATAATGATTTGAGGAGATGAGGCATTTTGCAGAATGTTTGATAAGACTGAATGGTTTAACAATGGCAAAAGCTAATTTCTTTGCACGCCATCTTGGTGTATTCAAATGACTATTTCCCTTTAAGGGCTCCTGTAAGAACTGTTCATCGCCTTACATTGGTGTAACTTGTGTGAGAACTCATAGGGCAAGCGATCTAATTCAGGGTTTGTTACTCTGTGACATATGGCTTCTCAGCATGTACTTACTGATTCAAGTCCCTTATCTGGAAATGGCCAGACTAGTGATAGTCATATGGAAGGATGTCTAACACCTTTATGCCTTAATTTCCTGTCCTTTAGAATAGCTATATGTTAACTCTTGACTTTTTATTTGTCAGCAAAAGTCTCCTTATTACCATTTATTCTTTAAATTTCTTGAATTATTCAGCAAAATTTCAAGAAAAGTTGCTGGTCCACCTTTGTGCGGGGGCTTTAGTCCCTGCTCCCACCATCTTGGTCCTGGATCTACCAGTGTATACATACCATAACTGTCTTGGGGTTCGGCACAAGGCTGAGTTTGGTCGACTTTGGAATGCAGGTAGTACTGTGCAGTTAAATTATCCATCACTACTTGATCAGGTGGGCTCACGGAGTCATCTGCAAGAGTAATCGGTTTTATGTGAGTTTGTTGCTCAACAAAACAAACACAAGTAAAAATTACCACTGAGACTGCCAAAGTTACCATGGATACACAAACTACAATGAGATATCTATTGCAAAACAAAAGATCTGAAAGGAACAATGGTGTTGTGTACTTTATCTCATAATTCAAAACTAACATTTATCGTTTGCGTATTTCCAAATCTTCTTTCAAAAACACCACAAAAAGAGCACCCACTCAAGAGCCTGCATGACTTTTTGCCTGATGGCTGATTGCAACTGAAATCAGGGTTCATGCACCTGTCTGAGGATAAAAATCAAGCACTTTTTGGGTAGAACTTAGCTTTTCCATGACATCAAACATTTATTTCCAACAATTTCACTACAGAATCTGGCCAAAACATTTGTTGCAGCTGTTTTTATGTAAAAATATGTAGTAATATGTCAAATCACTAAAATTCAAACACTTTTCAAGAGCTTGGATACAAAAGAAGTAAATTCAAGCACTTTCAATATCTTGAAAATGATGGATTTAAATTCAAGAAGGTTTACAATGTTTACAAAGGTCCAATACCAACACTGTGAAGAACTACCTTAAATCCTCCTTTACTGGACAGGTGTCCTGTGTCTGCAAAGAAAGGAAGACATTGCCTTATATTTTATGATCATTACTATAAAACTAACCTTTAATTTTCAATATATTAGGGCCACCATAAAGCGCGACACTCAGGGAAAATTGACGAGATTGTGCCAGTGATGTGAGGGCCCTGGTCTCTGGTTGGATCTTTGGGTCATCAACATTTGATGCTGAAGGTAAACAAGAATGGAAACAAACATTATATTACTTGACTGCATCACCAGAGACAGACAACAAATACTGACCATACATCTCCCTGGGAGTTACTTTATACAGTTATAATATTGTAATCCTTAAATTTGTAATGTGTCAATGGGATGGATACATTTTCAGTTCAGCTATATATCCTCTCATAAGTAAATTACATACATATGCATATAATTTCCCTGCTAGAGAAAATTTACAGACAATATCCCACACCATGCTGTTAATTCCTTTTTGATACTATACTTTTTAATTATTTTTGTACTTTAGACTTATGTATTATGTTCAGTTATGACTGCACCAAAAAGGGTGTGTAAGCTGGGAGGACATCCCTGGAACAAATTACTCATGCCTTGGTCAAATTTGCTCTACGGTTAGTATACGGTAACCCTACACCTCTGAAATTGAGATATATCTGCGGCAGCCATATAGAATGTACTGTGGATTTCATAACTGACTTTGTCTCAAAGTATGGACTAGAACTAGAATTTAACTCTTCATACATAACATCACTAGTTTCAGACTCTCTGTCTTTAATATACATGCTTACAGCATCATTTGATTCATGATGTAACGCGACGCTCGGATAAGCAGCATTTACACTAGTTAAGTCTTGAAGTGAGACATGCAGATGAAAGCATTGAGATCTTAATGGTTGAAATGTGGACGTTGAGTTGATATTCTTCAACACTGTAGCTGCTTGTATCTGTCAAATAGCCTCATCCCCATAAGAAACAAACCTGGGAAATTAGTCATTAGAGACACTCCATTAGCATTGGTTCTGCCTTCACTGGACATACACTCAGGGGATGGGATGTCAAGCTTGTCTGGGTTTGCATTGGGTACCAGCGTAATAGAAACTGAATTTAACATCTAGTCAGGAAAGAGCACAAAAAAGAACGTACAATGTAACAGACTTGAAGTACTAAGGGTGTATAAGCAGACAATACTCACTGCAGATTGATTTAGAGTACTCAGTGTTGAGTGACAGCGAGTACTAACAGTTACCAGACATACAACACTCATTGTTGATTGGGATAGAGCGCTCATCATAAAAGGGCAGACAATTCTCACTATAAAGTCCATAATGGTGGCACTGAGTACTCTAATCATTGAATGGCACAGAGTACTAATAGTTGACTGACATAGAGTACTCGCTGTCAATTGGCATAGAGTACCCATTGTTGAGTGGCGGAGAGTTCTCACTACACTGATCCTGCTGTCAGGGGAGAGCTCTCTCATCATGCATACTGAACACAATGCTAGAAGTTGTCTGGCATACAGCACTCACTGTTGATTGGCACAGAGTACTTAGTGTTGAATTGCAGACAATTCTCACTACATAATGAACTTACTGACAGTGCAGAGTACTCTCATTGTTGAATTCAAAAGAGTAGTAACAGTTAACTGACATATTGTACTCATTGGTGAATGGCACTTGGAACACTCATGCTTCAAAGCAATGCATGAAATGATGAAATTGATGTAATGATAAACTGTGCATGCAAATTACAAGGAGAGCTTGCTAATTTGATGATGCCCCGAATATCAGAAAATGATAATATTTGCAAATTCTAAAATTCTATAGATACTGATCACAGACTTTCCATAATTGAAAGTAGCGTCCTTCTCATATTTGAAATAAAAAGTGCAGAAGGAAGTTATTATGAATGAGAAATAATCGTGTAACAATTCTGGAGATTAAAATACCTTTGTAATTTCATCGTCTTTATTGTAAGACTTCAACAGGAAGTCTATTAATGCAAGGATGTACTCCTGACCGGCTCTTTCATTACCCATAATGCCACTGACGAATTTGATATCTGGGACTCCAAAGAGATGACTACCTGGTATTTTACTTATCTCTAGTGCCCATATGTGTCTTCCTTCTGCTGACTTTCCAATGCTGTGGGGACATAACATCATGATAATGAAATCAATGTAAATACAACACAGGGTGGAAGAACTTAAAAAAAAGGCAATGTTGCACTATCATGTTACATTCTAATTACTTTCAATACAGTTGAAATGATGATTTATTAATGTGCTTAGCACTACATGAACAGTTTGACAAGAAAGTAATACATTACAGAGTCACATTCATGTTTGTTTAGTTTGCTTGTTCAAATCTGAGAGACGAATGAACAACTACTGATAGTTATTAAAAGTATAAAACATATTAATATAGAAACTCAAAGTGTCTACCCCTAGGTCATACTGATACTGATAAACACACAAAACTAGCAATGAAATGAATTCGGTGGCCTACTACAAAGTTCATTTCGTCGTCTAATTTCATTTTCTTTGGGGTAGAGGGAGGAAGACACAGAAGTTGAAATAATTATAATTCTCCAATGAATAGAAATTAATTAAACAGACTCAAGTCAAAGCTTTCAACTGCTGAGTTCAAGTGAACTGGATGTGTCCTACAGCTCAATTGAAAAATATCGACTCTAGAGACGACAGAGATAGGGAGCGACAGTACTGTGTCAAGAACAACTGTGAAGCTCCGAAAATCGCTTTGCAAGCATGAATTTCGACGAGGACGAGCCGCTGACCTTGACAGTTTGGTGTTGGAAGGATACTTTGTTGCAAAGTATTGGAGACGATTCTGCATCTCTGTGTAGTTATGATATTGGTCAATTCTAGTGATCTTCTCCAATTCAAAGGATACTACCTGTAAGGTAAGAAAAGGCATATATAGTACACCATTGACATGGCCGTTAGATCCATCAAAGCGACTTTTGCTTTGTACCCGATGCATTGTCAGTCACCATTCTGACATACTTGCAACAGGCATTGTGTTTGTTCACAAGTCTGTGGATACTTCAGGTCAATAAGTTGACCATACTATCATTTTTTTTTTCTCGTATGCACACAATTGGTAAGATATTAAAAAAAAAAGACACATTGAAAACCAAAGTTATTAAAATTGGAGAAGGGATGGGTGGGCAATGATGGTCCAACCTGTCAGGGTGTTGAAGATAAGCATTTTGCAATGAAGAGAACAGACTGGAATCAACACCTTGGTGTGCAGACTACCACTCAAATGGACAACTTTGTGATGCCAAAGGGTTTGGAGGGGGTAGTAACAATATGAAATAATGAATTCTCCATCAGCACTTTTCATGTCTTTTAAATATATGTACACAATTTTTTTTTAATGCAATTTATGTCTCTTACTTTCGGAAAATATCTCAAACATTTGGGAAACGAATTAAAATAGTAACTATTCATAGCAACCAGTCGTGATTTGATGTAGTACCACAAATTCCGTTTGTTCGTCGTCATTGTTACAGTGAGTAGCGTGGACTACAGCATTGTTCTGATCTAGTATTTGGTGATGAAAACTTAGCTTCAAAGACAAAACATATTTTACTGAACATAGATATTCATAAGGGTTCACAATCCCTAAATGGAAGAGGCAAAACCCTTGCTGGGAACATGAAAAGCAAAAAGGGAAAACAGCAAACACATAATGTACTAGCTGCCTACAATGACTGACTCAAATTTTCAAGCTTGTACTGAACGAATACTTTCAAGTGCTATTTCAACCACTACGGAAGCTTCTACTTGCAAAATTTTTGCATTTCAAAAATAGAAGAGTTATGAAATGTTTTCCTGTTTTTGGAGAATTTCTTTTAGGTATTTAACATTATCAAGAAGAAAAAGTGTATCCACTAATCTTGAACACTTTTTCTGATAAGGTAGCAGCATAATTCCCATTTTTTACAGCGGACATATTTAGACAGTCTAATATATAATACAATTGTACTTATTGGTATATTTTTGGACAGGCCCATGCATTGGAAACATTAAATCCTACCTTCATTCCATCTGTAACCTCAACTTTCCTTCTTTGGGTCATGCAGCCACGAGCAGACACCTCTAAGTGATGGCTCCCTGGAGGTAAAACCTGAAGGAAGCTTTTGCTTTTTGAATTCATTTGGAAGTTCCTGCTATGACCGAGAATGTTCACCTTTGGCGTGACCTGCCTTTTTATTTCAGAACTAAACGTGACATCAACCTTAACCCCTAAACAGATAAAGACAGGAAGAGAGAGATGAAAAGATCAATTTGTACTGGTTCAGCTGGAGTTTGACTTTTATCTGACATTTTGATCTTCGCATATTTGTGTGCAGGAGTATGGAAGCATATTTCATAGGTTAATAATGCTGTTACTAGACAGCTTAACAACCCGTCCCAAATGCTACTGCAGTACTGAGTCATACAGAAAGTGCGAAGTCATAAATAGATAGTTCCAATGGGAGTTAAAGCAATATATTCTTAACCCTGCACTGCACAAATGTGACTAAAAAAAAATACATCTCTTTTTCTCCTCAAAACATGTCTAAAGACAATCATTAACATGTTATGAAAGGAATAATTTTTATTTCTTACCAGATTTTGCAATTTCTGAAAATGTTAACAAAGATTCAAGGTTAGACTGCCATATTTCTTTAAGGTGAGGTACAGTTGGAAAACCGCAACAGGAAATATGGGCTGTCATCTGAAAGTAAAGAAAAAAAAAATATACAAAATTCAAAACATGCAGCGTGTTCTCATCAAGCTCACATGCTTTTGTCTTCTGTGACCAAAATGAATGTCATCATGTTAAAATGCCAGTAAAACTCTACAATATCTCATTTGCAAAGAATTCCTGATCAATTAATCTTTACTTTTCAATGTGAGATATTCATGAGCCTTTCCATAGGACTATCTGGTTAATAGTAGAGTCTGG
>VJOZ01154918.1:0-10406 GCA_009801055.1 Stichopus horrens | reverse complement strand
ATCTACATGCCAAGTATGAGATCACTCACAGTTACGCTTCTTGAGATATCGTGTTTACAAGCAGGCGTCACACACGCACATACACACACACACGACATCACCATCGCATAGATTCCTTCTGCCTTCGGCAAGGAATCAATAAAGGACAGCGCCATCAGTCAGAGTGATTGACATCATGGGTGGGGCTTAAGTTATGGTGTGGGGCTTATGAGGAGGGGGGTAATGGCAAAAAGAAATGAAGAGAATCCTTTCGTGAAATATCAACTATCATGGTTATATTTTGTCTTATTCATTCTTACTACTAGCAAATTAACTTTCCTATATGGAGCATCACACACACACATTTGTGGGAAATGAAAAGGCTTACAAAATAATATTACCATACACAATCTGGAGCAGGCGACCATTAAATCCGCTCCGTCTAAAATATTACCCAGTACTTTCTTACGCCTGCAACTTTTGCAAGTGTCTTGTGGTCATAGACCTTTTACCAACACTATGTAATACCCTAATTTTTTTTTTTAATAATTGTAAATTTAGCATATTTAGTGCTATAAACTCGAAATAATTTTACTTAGGAAGGAAAATGCTTCCATCTTGCAGGACTTTTTACATCTAAAAAGAAACAAATGTGATTATACATAACTCAAAAACATTGAAACAAGCTTTTAAACGGACAGGGTGAGCCAACAGACTGGGGTGACTCTACAAACTTTTGAGGTATTCTTTTAAAACAAGAATACAAGATTACATTTAAAACCATATCGAATTAAATTATGCATGTAGACCAATGCACAAACCCCATCTGATGCTCTTAATGAGGACTAGGACAAAGGGAAAAGACCAAAACATAACAAAGAATGATCACAATGAGGCCCACCAATCACAAACCAATAACAAATGATTTTCCACCATCATCAGGTGGAAAGAAAAGTATTCCTTTAAAATTAATCGTCATCTTATGCTCAATGATGTTACAACCATCTTGGTAAGTAAGATATCCAGCTTATTAATTTCTACCGGCAAACAAGATTTGAGGGAAGAAGCAAGACTGCAAATTATATCTGGTACTTTTTGAGAACAGTGTGTCAAGACCCAGGGCTGAATAATTACTCTTGTAATGAAACATAACTTTGCAAATGGAAAAAAAAAAGAAATGACTAAAATAATCATTCGTAATCTATCTGTCTGATCACCTCAAGGTGATACCAACGGTGACAGATTCCTTTACGCTAATGGAGGTCTACTAAACCATTGTCAATCAGAACAACTTGCTATGATAAATAAACTAAACGAGATGAGAGTAAGATGATGGGGATAAGATGATGTAAGGTGAGGAGGTGGACACACCTGGTAAAGTGTAATATCACTGAACTGTGACAGTAATGGGACCACTGAACAGGAATATTACTGTAAAAGATCAATGAACTGGCAGGATGAATGACCATCAACTTAACAAAAGCAGTCAATGGATGTCTTTGACTGAGATGTGACAATAATGGGATCAGTAAAGAGAATTGTTACAGTGGTAGATCTATCATCTGTAAGAATGGATAAGGATCAACGTATGAAGTTTGAGCAATAATGGTCCTCTTTTACTGAAATGTGACAGCAATCACATCACCACACATAAGTGCTACAGTAATGGATCTACAGTATCAACTGAAAGCAAGGATAACCGTCAAAGTATGAAGTTAGAGCAGCAGTGGATATCTGTGACTGAAATGTGACAGTAACAGGATCACTGAACAGAAATGTGACACCGATGGATCTATCGGCTGACAAGATCAAATGGATTGTTCAATTTGAATGTTTGAGAAGTAATGAAGCAACCATCGGGTGAAGAATCTTTAGTGATGGACGATGTCGTTGAAGTGAGAGGACAATGAATTGTGAACTGGAATATCCACATTAATGAATTCCATTAATCAGAATATTTAATAAATGCATCAGTTATTAACTAAACTTTCAACAGCAGAGGACCTATTATTGACCTGAAGTGTTTATATCATAGATAGAATGACCATCAACTGTGATTGAACTCCCAAAAGAATATTGGTCAAGCTGCAATGGGTCAAAGGTCACGTATCAAATGCAGTGGACAGATTGCCATCTAAGATGGATTATTGATTTAAATGTAACTGCCACGGGGATAAACTGCATTAGAATATTGATAAGCTGCATTGGGTCACACATAAAATTCAATGTGACTACTACAGACCAACCACTAACAGTAATACTGCAAACGACTCCACTAATTTATCATATACACCTACAGTATTCCACTTTAACAGAGTCAACCAACAAATTCCAAACCACTCTTGCGAAGAGAGTGAAATTGGTCTTGAGTAACACATAAACTCATGAGAGCAGTCAGTTCAAATGGTATACTGTACTTTGAAAAACTTCCAAATATTGTTTAGTTTGAATTTTGGACCATCCGACGCAGTCCGATCGGTCACGTAATACAGTAGGGAACAGTACGAAAGTAACGACAAGTTGATGGAACTTCCAGAATGCATAGTAAAAAGGTGAGATGAAAATGAATATAGGGCAAAGAAATTGGAGGATTATGGGGGGTACTGAAGGCAAAACAACTGGTTAATGAAAGTTTTCAAAAGCACATTGGGTACACCTCTGGGCATTCTGAAATGCAATTACTACCAGATTTAAAGTCAGATAAAATTGCCAACAACATTTACCTTATGCCAAATGATAATTTTTCAATTTGGGGGAATTCATTCGAATTAAAGTTGTGCTTACATTATGCACTGCTTGTGAAGATTAAGTACTTTCTTAGTGATGCACGGCAACTTGTGGCTCTCATGGTCACTGAACAGTTAAAGCTTTTCGACAGGAAAGATTCACTTGGCCACGGTTAGAGCTTGCCAAAAACTTGCTCAAAGCTTTTTACATTGCAAAGTTTCCACGGCGCAAGAAGCTACTTCACTGTTGGAGCAAGGCGATATGGCAATGTACATTTTGAAGATGCTAATAGGACTTTATTACTACACAGAATAAGGTTAAATTGGTAAGGTTGCTTTCACTTAGACTCAGTTTCTACTTTTGTTCGTTTTTTGTTGAAGGATTACTTACTTAGGAAGAAGGGGGATGAAGAATGATGAAGGATATGTTGTTTTGCTCTAGTCACTGGTAAGGTATCAATTTCCATCACTAGCAATTAGGAAACACAAATATACTCAGCAAAAGACGGTTTATGCTCACAAACTACCGACAGTTTTTTTACTACCATCAGTTTATCTGCTATGAGCTATGCTATGTAATTCACAGTACATAGCTCACTATACTGTACTAAATGTGCTTCTGCCACCCTGCCTTGACGACACACTTCCCACCTCGAACTTCCACCATTAGAGTGTGATACAGACGACATATGCTGCTGACGCCAAGCTTTTCGTCAGGCCAAATGCAAGGTTACTCCCGAACAGCAAGGCTGCTGTATGGACATTCCTTTTAAGATCAGCAAATTGGATCTTCTGAGGGCTACAAGACAATAGATTCCGAGCACTGCTGTGAATACATCGATGATTCAGACGAAACAATTACGGTGACAACAGAGGGATGCGGACCGGAGCTCCAGCTTCATGAATGAAGAAAACGTGTCATTCATTCAATGCCATAAAAATCCAAAGAAATATCCACAGGCAAAGGGTGAAAAAGTCCCCGTATGCAAATAAAAGACGGTAGTAAGTACCAATAAGTGCAGAACGACTGACCTTCTGTGACAAACAATTACATCCATTGTTTTTGGTTTTTTTTATATTTTTTAGTTGTTTTGTGTCATGGAGAAGATACAGCAAGCTGCAATGACTAAGCCTGCAGTGATCTTTTAATTTTTCATTATAGTTAAAAAAATGTTTCTCCAGTGTCGTTACACTAAATTCACTGATTCAACTTACACACACATACATCCACCATTTTGTGCTGATTACAGTGCTTCTGTGATTATGATAGAGATAAGGTAAGCAACCTCCTGTTGGAAACAGATGAAAGAAGGCCAGGGAGGAGGAACGCACCCCCTGGAGGCAAAATGGCCACTTGATCTGGCATTCCACTCATCGAACACGAGCTAAGTCTTGGTTCCGTTGCTGCATCCTTTTCCATAAGATTAAAAAGGTCCTCTCACAGCACATTGAAAAGTTTGCTCATGTACAATGATGTCACACCAGAGTTTGCACTAATCGTTCACTCTTAGCCAACTTCACCGATTTTTTTTTCTCATTTCAAATACTTCAACCTCAAAATTTTAAAGCGGGGCCCAGAAGCTGTCCGGCCTACAAATGATTCCTTACGTCCGCTCGGAAATCTCCAATGTCTGAATGAAGTTTCGATATTATTTGGTGTTCAAAAAGGTCGAGCTGATCGCTGCATGCCCACGGCAGACTCCTCCGGTTAAACAAGGCAAAAAAAAAAAAAATCCACTTTGTAAATTGTTAAGGTAAAATTGTCTCTTCTTTCTCAGTTAAATTTTCTAACTACAGTATATAAAGTCTACGCCCAATCGACCCCCTGTCCGGACTTTGGATTCAATTGCGATGACCGCCACGAGAAGGACGAGTCTAAGAAGGAAAAAGAAAATAGTTTGCGTAAGTATTACAAATTTATAAAACTTTTGGAAGTTCTTATTTCCTACACTATGGTACTCTACATCACAATGTAATTCCACTCCTTGGGTAGAGAAGGAGACGGACGAGAGAGAACAGAAACTTATGGGATGTTCCTTTGGTTTTCTGCATCATTTTACAAGGTGAAAGTTGCCAAGGCCAACCAGAGAATGCTCATCACCTTTCTAACGTACCACTGTAGTGGCTGTACCACTGAGAAAGTGAAATCCAGTTCAAACCATGTTCGAATCAAAGTTTCAAACACGTAAACACTGTACATTGTTATGTGTAGAACACTGGTCAGTAGTCACTGTGAAAGACTCGCAAGTCAAGCTCAGGATACTGTACCACAGGTTTTAATGCGTTGTTTGATTACATTACGCAACAATCACTAGACAATGACAACATGACGTGACATTGACTTTTTATATACATAGGAGCAATATATATTCAAGCTTCATGTTGTGAAATTCCATATGTCCGTTTTTTTTTTTTTTTTTNNACTGTGTGCCACTGTACACCTACAGTACAAAACAAATGAGAGATCTGTGCCAGCTGCTCTTCTGAGATGCGGTGTTGGCAGAATTTTTACAATTTGACATTTGTTGACCCACACTGACCTTTCACCTCCATCAAAAAGAAGAAGCTTATTTTACTCAATTACAGTACATCTACATGCAAAATATATGCTATGTCTAGCTCTAAGTAAGAGTCTAAGTAAGTCTAAGTAAGAGGCTTCTTGAAATGATGTGGCACACCGGCACATCAAACATCAGATCTGTCCAAGCGTTCCTTCTTAAGATTTTGTGTCTCCGAGATTTTCACTATTTGACCTCTGTTGAACTCGAATGAACTTTGACCTCCACCAAAAACAGTAGAATTCTTAGACTCAATGTGCTACACCCATATATATTAAGTATGAGATCTATACAAGCTTCCCCTCTGGAGATACTGTATCATGTTTGCAAGACAGATTTCACAAACATATACACATACTAACATACATGCTCACATGAATTCAAAGGTTACGATAATCATTAAACCAAAAATGTTAATTATCTCGATCTGTGCTGCCTTCTCCCAAGAAATTGGAGAATTATCTTCCACACCACAGCTTTTGTTACTGCTGCCTCTTCTTGAGGTTACCCACTTTCCTGAAATAATTCATACACTCCACAAATTTGGTTTCTGTATAGCTGTCGCTATTTCAGAGGAACTGATCTACTACTGGAGCCTAAGGACCATTAAAGGTTCAAGTTGCAGTATGAGATATACAGTATTGCTATCCCCTGGTCATCTACCCTTGTTCTTTGTCAGTGTTACAGGGAAAAGAGAGTGTGGAAAAGATCACTGGTCACAAAATCTGAGTGAGAACTACTCTATGTACTCATCTTCCAGACAATTTGAATATGTAATCTTCTCGACATTTTTGTTGGCCCTGCAAAATTCAGACCCACAAGAAAGCAGAGCAGCCAATCCCCTGTGACTTGAAATCAAGCAAGCAGACCAATTTGAATGGTTATGAAATTCAATGCTTGCAATAATGGGGCTTAAAAATTCCTTATTGGGTAGTGGCTGTAACATATTCCAAGAAATTTGACTTTTGTTGACAAATTTTCGACTCATAATCCGGCTTTAGCATACATGAACACATACCAACCACCCCCCAACAAACACCAGCCCTGGGGTTTCGGTTCCTTACCTTACGCTGGGAGTCTTCCTCTTGGCGTTTCTCATAATGGCTGAAGTCATCAAATATGGAGGTCATGTGCCGGTAGCCGTGGATAATTTTGACCACCTGCTTGGCTTTGTCTAGAGGCACCTCCTGAGTGTCCCTTGAGTTCGTGACTGGCTTATTTTCGTTGTTCTCTAACCGGATGTGGCGCAGTTGGTTGTTTGGCACATCCTTCACGTAGATCCACTTCACGTCGAACCGTCCTTTCCATTTATCCTGCGCCCACACACCGGTGTTGGTGTTATAGTCCACAGCGGATGTCATCTCAGCTATGCCACAGAAGTGCCCGCTGCCGTTCACACTGAATAGAAGGTAAATAGTGCCGCTGGCCTTGTCCCCCTTTTTGTCCTTGAAAGCCGAATCTAACTTTTTGTTACCATGCTCTGTGCTGCACCAGATCCCATACTTAATGGATCGATGGATGTCGTCCTCAGAGTAACTCTTGATAATAAAAAAGCGTGCATTTTGCAGCTCCAAAGTTAAATCTGAGGGGTTGTACTCATTCGAGGATCGTAACTTTTCCAACACTACGCTGGTCGAGGAGCCGACACCTGCAGATGACGAGTAACTTCCAGAGTTTGCGGAGTTTCTAGCATTATTCGAGCGAGTGGAGTATCCCCCACTTCCACTATTGCTTGAGCGTCCGTGGTGGCTCTGAGAGCTACTGGCCCAGCGGTTCTGAGGCTGTGGTTGGACAACAGCTTGAGGCTGAGATCGTCCAGAAGATTGTTCTGAGCTACCGAATCCTTGCTTTCCCTGTGGTATCTGAGAAGCCTGTTGGGGAGTGGGGAGTTCTTCAGGCTTCACCACCGGTTGAGGTGGAACAGCCTGGACTGGGGGCGTGTTCTGAGGCGGCACAGCCTGGGGTGCATAGGATCCATTTGGTGGTTGAGTCACTGGCGGAGGCTGGGTTTGGCCCTCCACTTTTCCTACAGGTTTGTCTCCCGTGTTCCATGTCCCAATAGCCATGGGCTGTTTCATGCTGGGTAACTGAGTCGGCACCGGAGCATGAGAACTGCTTTTTAATTTCGTTTTCGGTAATGGTTTAGCTGGTTTGCTGGCGATGGCAGCCCATGATGTCTGCTTTCCACCCCCACTGGGGGCTCCACCACCAGCCTGAGGGAAATTTGCAGTCCCCGGGGCTTGACCTGTTCTAGGGTCCACCTTACCGTTACTGCCAGGTACACCCCCAGGGCCTTTATCACCACCAGGTTGGCTTAAATGCAACACAGACATCCCTTGTTCCACTGCTTTCATACCATGGGCTTTTCCATCCTGCATTTCATAACCGTTCACACCTTGATAAGAGCGGGGTACATTAGCTGAAGCTTGGGCTCCTGGGTAACGTGAGTAATCGTAGTAAGATGAAGGGGCAGTGGGGGCACCTGCTTGGCCCTGTCCATTCCATGATCCTTGAGTATAGTCCGCATTCCCAGGGAAGAAATTAAACGACTGTCCGAGATATGGCGGGGTGGTACCTGGCTGATTATAATAATCCTGTGTTTGGTAACTGAAGTCATAACTGTAATTAGAATTAAAATTATCACCCCCAGTTGACCAAGTGTTCTCACTTCCAGGCATAGAGTACGGAAAGGAGTAAGTTGAAGGGTAGTAACTTGCCATGTACGTATCGGCGGCCGGGGCCATGTTAGTTGGAGCGGCAGTGTAACCCTGAGAATAAGGCAAGAGAAGAATGTTGATAGTAGTGCAACTTCACACATGCTCTTTAGACTATACAGATTAAGGTCACAATCAAAATCAAACGCAAAAAATCTAGAACAAAAGTTTTTTTTGTTATTCTTTACATTCACTGTGTCATTGTGGAAACTGCTGTTACAATGTTAAGAATATTATTCCAACCTGGTTCAGTGATTAAACCACCAGGGAATACCAGTTAAATACTGTAGTTTCTTAATCCCCAGATGTTTTGAAAGTTCGGAAAGGGATTTTCCGGTTAGTTCAGATGTAATGAAGTCTGTTTTACAGGAGACAAATTACATCAAAGGGCAAATGTAAAATTCAGGAACTGAGTGCAGTACTTTGACCTGAATAGCAGGAATGATGGTCAAGTGCCAATGCGTCATAAGTAAATGCTGGTTTTCACATACTGCAAATCACATTTAAGCACCTATACTGTAACAACATAAATTTCGATTTTTGCTTAAAGGGCAGAAAAGGAATAACGTGAAAGTCGATCACAAAAACTCCGAAAAATGAACGCACCTGTGTCACTTGATTCGAAGGCATGTACCGCTCGAAACTGTTCTCCGAGGAAACTTCCTTAGGATTATTCACCGGACCATTTTGAGCTGGAAGAGAAAATAGGTCTCTAACGATGTTACGTTGTAAATACTGAAACTGTGGTGACTACTGAATCAGTGTATGCAAAGTTACTGGAGGTACAAAACTCTTTTGTATCACAGTAACTTTCTCTTCACATCATCTGTCACCTCCAGTACTCTTGTTCTCTGAATCTGATTGAATATTCTCCTACATCAAGTCTATTCCATCATAACAGATGAATATGCCAGGTACCTACTGTACAACACAATTTGGCATTGTTTTAATCGTTTTCTTGTGAAGACGCCACTGCTGTAGAAGCGACATGTTCGGTCCATCCACTTTTAGACAGACTGACATAAAAGACCTCACTCTCATCCAGCCATCTTCTCTATTTTCATAAAATATTCAGTGACCTTCTGTATGAGTCAGGATCAGCAAAGATGGGTGGTTGTGGGTGTGGGTGAGTTGCATGTACAATAGTGGTTGTCTCACCAGAGAAAAAGTTGTCGAAGGTTGCAAAGAAGCTTACTGTAAGTGACTAACACCACAATGTTCTGTAAGCACCACAGATGACTAAAGGGACGTCGTTTTTAACGATTTGATCACCAAATTTTGTCTCTATAGACCATACTGTACATTGTCCACTGTCACAGAAACAAAGACATCATCACAGATGCAGTTCTTTCCCAAAACTTTGGAAAATTTCACAAAATTGTAAAAATTATTTTGAAACAAGACACAATAAGATGAAAGAGAGCTACTATAATAACCTTTGAAAAAAAGAAAAAAAAAAAGAATATAAGCAACAGAGAGGCCTTCAGATGCTAAAGGCTCCTCTCATACTTTGGCTCTGTTTTTTTTTTTCAGAGGCAAAAGAAAGACAGCCTAAATGAAGACAGATACTGTAAGAATCATCAGAATTGATGAAATATTTGTAAGAAATGAGAGTAAGTTACAAGGAAGGCACTAACCTTGTGACCTCTGTGGCTTTGATTTCTGCCAATGGCCAGGGAGCGATATGAAAGGAAAAGAAAGATAAAATGAAAGTGTCAGGTTCATGAAGATGTACTTTAACATAACTGTTACTGGATTCGTTTGAACTATGAATGAATAGAAGGCATGAAATGGCCAGGGATGTGATTGATGCAGTGAGCACATTACAGCTGCATATATACAGTGTGTGGTGGTGCACCATGGAAACAAACTCATTGCTGACTTAAAAATCTTAACCAACAGGTTGTTATTTCAAGTTAGATTTACAGAATACTTCTGGCAAATCAAGAGACGCAGCCGTAACTGAACTTACGAGAACTGAATGTCAATTTCAGCGAGAGCAACACTAATTACCCACTGCACTCTAGAAAATGTGCTTCAAAGACTCATGAAAAACAACAAAGGAGAAGAATTTCCCCACAACTTGCCAAAGTTCAGATCACAAGATTTTTATCTAAAATTATCCCTACATCCTGTTAGATACTGCACTGTAATTCTTCACTGAACTCCGAAGAATGTATTCTACTGTATATGTATCACCTCATTTAAAATACAGTGTATCTTACTGTACCTCTGAATATGTAGATACTGACACATTTTTATTGTTCATACAAGTACCTATCATAGAAACAGTGCTAATTACAGTACCTTATTGTAATATCATATATTTATCAGTCTTACAGTACACTTACACTGGATGATAAATAAAAGATCTATGCACTGAGCAGTAAAAACCTATATGGCACCTTTCTGTAGCCAGTAGCCACAAG